>LGRN01000349.1:0-28496 GCA_001883825.1 Emergomyces pasteurianus Ep9510
CTTCAGCGAAGAAGAGGACGAAGAAAAAGAAAAGAATAAGGCGTACACGCCTCGACTCTTAACCGAGAACCCGGCACGAGACAATCAATACACGCGATATATATTAAAAAAAAAAAAAAGGCGGGATTACCGACTAGCACTGTCGTTCCGCCTGGCGAGACTCCCGTTTCATCAGAGAAGAGTGATTCTTCTCCAACTGTTGTTGTCGAAAAAAATCAAAAATCAAAAATAAGTCTAATTGAAGACACACTCGGGCTTGTGTCCAGGGGTGTGGCACAAGCTCTAGAGTAGAATGAGGGTATTTGCGTATTCGATCTTCCGTAGATGTGAGGAGGAGGAGGAGGTTCTTTATATTTCCCAGCGGGGGGGAGGGGGATGCGAGGGCAATTGAGGTTGAAATGGCAAGAAGAAGAAAAAAAGAAAAGAAGGAGAGGAAGAAGAAACGAAGAAGCTGTTAACAAAAAAAAGGCCAACCAAAGGGGGAATAAGGAACAGCAGCCGATCCCCGGTTGTGGCGGGAGACTTGGGGCTGAGTCAGCGGGTAGGCTCCGTACTGTGCGCCGCTGTGGCAGGCGGTGACAGGCTGTGACAAGACGGTGACAGTCTTTGCTACGGAACATACCAGCGTGTGAGTACACAATTGGTCTGGCATCCGGCTGCTCTGTCATGTTTTGTGACCGTACTCGGTATCGCTTGCAAAAAAACCAAAAAAAAAACAGGAAACATTACGGAGTAAGGGCCAAGGCTGCCCGCCCTCAGCCAATCAGCGAGTGGGTTTAGAGCGGCGGTGGGGTTAGCGGGCGCCCTTTGTTTCTGGGTTATTTCCACAGCAAGCCAAACTAGGCTTTAATTGGAAACTAGTACAGCCGTTTTCCCGAGATGGCATACAATACTAGGATGTATGTTGAATTCAATCAAAAGAATGAAAAGAACAGTTGAATAGAAGAAATACATGAAGTTTGATCACAATTAGCCAATATCTTATAACATGAGACACTCTGTGCACAAACAATAGGTATCTGTTGAGGTAACTACTTGATGCAGCATCTTGAAGTCTCTACGGAATCCTTTGATGTATCCCCCCACCCTGTACTATTTATGGTGCCCAGTATCAAGTGATACTGTCACCGATCCAGATTCGATCCCTATTTTATATAGACTATACAATGCAAAAGTGGGACCGATTCGACCATAATTCGTCGTCCGGCTCTACTCTGTACCTGCTCCTGTAGGCGCAAAATAGCAACAACTCCCGAAACTGCTGAATGGAAAAATACAACGCAGACACCATAAACAGGGCCTTGGGCAATTAAAAAAGAGAAAAGCGAAAGATGCCCTGGGTTTTATTGTTATTCCACAGGCTTGCAAAACGCTAAGCTATCGATATGTTTGAGGGATCACGGCAGTGTTAAGAATATGCCCTGAAGAGAGTGATTTTAAGAAGAGTCTCTCTGGGGATGACTGCCCCGAGGACGAGAGGATTCACGTCGAAAGAGTTCCTACTCTTTTTTCTCTTGGGTTGGCCCAGCCATATAATGGAGGTTGAAGGAGAGTGGAGCAACTGTTTCTTTTTCAGCTTGAGCGCGTTTCCTAAGCTTCCAATATGGAAGATTTCGAGCGAAAGAAAACAGGGGCAACAGAAAAGAGCCTGGAGATGATTCTGACGAAGAAGAAGAAGAAGAAGAAGAAGAAGAAGAAGAAGAAGAAGAAGCGGCTTTCAAAGACCAGGCTGGAAAGGAACGGATTGAAATAGGATCCTTTTGAAGGAATCTAAGAAGCTATGGCCATAGCTCCATGGTTAAACCTCTGCCCGGGAATTAAACTGGCAAAATATCAAAGATGGGGATGAACGAAAATTGCTGCAGTGAGTAATAATTCGCATAGCTTTGTCTGGTTGTAGAATTTTTTATTTTTTTTTTTTTTCTGACCCTGGTGAAACTATCCCTTCGGAGAAATGCAAATATGGTCGGTGTCATATCCGGAGCCTCTTCAGGCTTGCTAGATATGGCGAGCGACCCTGCATATAGTACGCACCAAGGGATCAAATCATTCTTATGATAGCCACCCGGCCAGATGCACTCTTGCTCAATAGTATCCATGTTCTATGAGGAACGAAAGATCCCAGATGAAGTGAACAGGAAGCGTGGATATCATCCAGAACGCCCCGAAAGAAGAAGACGAAGAAACAGAATTGAGCAGATGAGAGGTGTGGAGGGCTGAGGAGATCCTCCGCCAGGTCATGACAGTGTGTGGTGGTGGCCTTGATTCTGTTACGCTATGTACTACGGAGTATGTACTCTTACTGCCAGGGGACTTTTGTCTTGAAACTTGATTAATTTGCTGCGTACCCCAATTGGGCATCAATTTCAGCCCCTCTTGGCGCTTCGTGGCGGTGCGGCGCAACTTATTCTACAGAGTACGCCTTAATCAGTTAGTGAGCATTGGAAATTCATCCTTAAAAAATTTATTGGTTGAAGACAAAGCGATCCAATACGGAGTACATAGGCCTGTTCAATTTTAAAACATTCTAAGGCCATCTCGTGAACAGAAAAAATAGGGACAGGAGTTGGGGATATGAAGGAAGGAATTTGTTGCTTTGTAGTAGTTGGCAGCTCACGAACTTCCAGTTTAGAAAAATGAATTCTATGCGGACTACGGAGTACATGGCAACCGAAGATCCAAAAAGGAGAACCTTGAAGCATGAGCAAGTTTTAAAACAGCACGGATGGTATGGTTCGCCAACAACGAAGCCGTCAAAGAGTGGGGTGGATCTTGGAATCATACCACTACCCAGAGCAGGGCCTGGATTATGTGGGCGAGGATGGATGCGTTCTGTTATTTCCACGACGGAGGCTAATGTTGTTGCAACTAAAATTATTTTTCCTCTCTCGTGATACATAGTATGCGGAGTACTTGTCCAGAGTACGATATAGATACGTACTCCGTACAATTCACCTTAAAGCTGGAAGAAATATTTCAAGCAAGCTGATTCTCATGCCCAGCCACCGCTGAACCTCCATCACCCATTCGTCGAAACCCTTGTGCCTGCTCTGGTCATCAGGCTGTCAGTTCGAACTACTGGACGGGACGGAGCACAAAATGAAATCAAGCGCCCATCCCACCTGACACAAGGAATCATCGTCATGAGAACGCCGTATCTACTTTGGGGGGCCCTTGGTACGGTACATAGCCAGCAGGGGCGTCATACTAAAACTAGTAAGGCGGAGCAGTGGGTGGGGGGACAAGTCCTTCTCGGGCGGACTCCGTATTCGATATCCCATATACTCGATGCCCGGTTATTGTATCATTTGGGTATTCCACGTATGCATATAATTGGGAAAAAGTATCTTGATATTCTCGTTTCATCATTTTATTAGTTATTAATAAATAGGCACATAGATGGGTAGCGGGGTGGGTGGATATGTAATTTACTACCCCTTCTCATATATATATCTATATATATACGAAAAAATGAACCAAGAAAAAGTACAATCAAATAATGTAGATGAAATAGTGGATAAATCACAATGGGTAACTGCAAAATAATGCAAGATATTAACCCTCTTTCCAGTTACAAGTATTCATATTCAAAACCCACATCAGGATTCATTTGTCTTCTCCCGTCCCCATATTCATCCCGTAGCTCAAGATGCGTGGGTATCATAAATCATAGAAAAGTACAGGTAAGAGGATGTGTGTACATATATTAAAAATAAAAAATATATATCCAAGGGTGTGCCAAATGGAGCCAGAAAAATAAGCCTTAATGTTGACATCAAAAAATCAAAAAAGCCCAGGTAAAAGAAGTAAAATGGATATAATAAAAAGGGGGGCGTAAGTAAAGAAAGATGTCCACACACGACAACGAAATTTGTTCATATCTGTCCAACTATGTCGTCAGTATATTAGGTAGCATTGCGCAGCATATAAATATCTCAAATATATCCGCCATTATATAAGGGTCGGGAAAGAGAGTCTGATATGGCACTTTTATCCACTCTTCAAGAAACCGCAAGTGGTGGCAGCGCAAAGGAAAGTTGAAATATCCGGCAATAGTTTTCTTTCCTATTGCTTTCCTTTCTTCCTTTTTCATATGATGCCCCCAGCCAGAACCTCTGTCTCCACAACCTCGCGCTCCCCACTCTCACTCGTACGCCGCCTCTCCAGCACCCAGCGATCACCGCCCGCTTCATCAGTCTCCTTGATGTAGCTGATGCTCTCGGTAGTGCTATTGGCGCGGCTATGCTGAGATATGCTGCTGTTGATGTTATCTTCCTTAGGGTAAGGCGAAGTGGCCGCGATGGCAGTGGTAGCAGCGGCGATGTTGGCTTTGTCAGTGTCTATGTCGAGCGAAGGATGGGAATGGTGATGATGATGATGGTGATGCAGGTGATGGTGAAGGTGATGATGGCTATGTGGGAGTTGGGGAGGTTGGCGTTGTTCTGGATATGTGGATTGAGAGAGGGGTTTCTCCTTTTCGGTCGGGGACACCATGTAGTTGTAGATACTAGTAGTGCCAAGTGGTGAAAAATCGTTGTCCACTTGATAATGATGTTGCTGTTGATGAGGATTACGAGGCGGGATGGAATGGGTATGCATAAAGGAGGAGTGCGGGTGCTGCTGGGAGCCGTTGATGTTACTATAACCGTTACTTTCCATGCCAACTGGCGACCCAGCCAGCATCGTATTGTTACTATTGCCGCCGCTACCACATCTCCCCTGCTCAGGCAAGACGTCATGAAAGCTAGCAAAGCTGCCGCGGCTCGATGCACCCGCTGCTACAGTAGTCGCAACAGGAGAACTGCCAGGCTGCCCTTGGCTGGCCGCACTGCTCCTCAAGCTCCCATTACTTCCCCCCCACGCCCCACGCCTCAGCTTCATAAGCGCATTCATCTGGTCATCAATACTACCCATATCGCCAAGATGTGCCAGGGGCGAAGGGCTCGTCAATGGCGCACTCGGACCGCCAGCAGCGACAACGGCATGCGCGGTCAACGAAATGATGGAATTCCGCGTACTCCACTCACTACGTTCAGTAATGGGTGTGAGGCTTGGTTCCTGGAAATTGACACGGCCACTGTGGCTCCTCGTGATGCCCTCAACGCCGCGCGTGCCGAAGTAGCCGCCCAGGACCATCTGGTTGTCGCAGTTGTTACCCACAGCCTGTGGATAGAAGCCAAATTCCTGCCCGTAGAAACCCTCATCGTCGTTCTCGAGGGCTTCAGCGTTGGCAGCGGCGATGATCGGGTCGTCGTCGAGGTAGTCGTCGTTGTAGTCGAAGTCATCGAATACTTCTTCAAAAGCCATTGAGTCAACGTTTTGACTCACGCGGCTGTCATCCGCTGTCAGGCCTGGGTGGGAGTCCGGGGAGGGTGGGGAACTACCTGCTCCACTAGACTGTTCGCTGACACTCCCACTTCGCTCGAATCGTCCCCTCAGAGCAGCTTCGTTGGCGGCTTTGGCGAGGGCGCTGTGGTATTTCTCGAGGTTGCCTTCTGTCAGACCCCGAATGGTGCTGTGCATCATTTTCTGGGCTGATATACCGCCCGCCTCTCCATGTGTACGTTCGTCCTTGCCAGAAGCATTGCGTTGAATTACGCTGTTCTGGGCCACAAGTGGAACTTTTCCATCCTCATCATTATCGTCAACACCATGTTCCTTGGCTTGTTTTTGATCGTCATCCACCGCGGTCCCGTCGCCACCAGTTAGGGTCGGTAACTGGGTCTTAAATTTTGGCTTCCGCTCGTATAGATGGCTAGTCTCATCGTCGAAAACAGATTCGTCGAACTTTTCACCCTCGATGTCTTCCAAGATATCATCGATCATGCCATCGTCAAAATACATATCGTCTTCATCACTTTCGAAAAAACAGGACTTCTCTTCAACCCCTTGGTTGAAAAGCGGAGGTGGTTGCTGCAACGATGATTCACTGGGTACGGTCCCAACACCTGGGCCAGTTTGTAGGAAAGCAGCATTGGTGGGTAGTGGGATATTGGACGAGGGTATACCACCAGCGCCGGCATTGTCGAGGCCAGCAAATGCAGGCTTAGGGCTTATCATTAGCGGGGTGGGCATGTCCTTTTCTGGCGATCGAGGCGCGGAGGAATTCAAATCCAGCGGACTCATAGGATTAGACATTACAGTAGGCAGCACAGGCACGAACAACTGATTTCCTGGCGGTCCAAAAACGTGTCCCTGGCTCATGAATCCATCAAATTCATCACCAGCATCCGCATCCGTATTTATGCCTGGTATCTTCTCCTCTAACCCGTCATCATCCATCATGGCATCATAGTCAAAATCCTCAGAGTCAGAATCATTCGACCGATCAAGTTGTGCTTTCGCCCTTTTGGCAGCTTCTTTTTGCTTGTGTTTTTCTTCCATAATGCGCTCCTGCGACGCGGAGTCTCCGCTCGCCATATCAAAACTAAATCGCGAAGCATTACTTGTGAGATGCCTCGGTAAACCTGAAGGCTGAAACGAGCCATCATGGACCATTGAAGCCTTTGATCTTGTACTGGATGACCTGGCATTCGAACGCATCGAGGCGTGTTGCTCCTGTTGTTTGTTTGTACTTGCTTGGCGCAAAGGTAACGGGGTGTCGTAGAGTTCTACAGCAGAATGTGGTCGACCAGACGATGCAGTAGGGCCACTTGACGAAGTTTCAGGGTATCCCTTATCACTAACCACCAGCGAGCCGCGGTTCTCATTTTCCAGGCTCTCCTTTCGCAAAGGAGCAGGGGGCCGATTATTATTATAATTATTATTATGGTTGTTTTGACCATCTTGCGCATTCCCAGACTGACTATTCACAGGTCCCTGTTGCATCATTGGGACATTCGGCCTCGGCCGCGGAGCTGAGAAATCATGAAAAAGCTTCCCTCGAATCCGTGGATCATAGTCATCCGGTAACGCAGGTAGTCCCAGCCTACCTTTACCTATATCATCTAGACGCGGGGTCAGTGTCTGCCCAGATCGACGACGTGCCAGAAGAGCCATGGGGTTAAGGAGATTCAATCGCGTTTTCCCCGCTCGAGGCGCGGTGTGTTCATGGTTGGCATCATGACTGCTAACATCACGCCGGAAGCTGCTGGTGTTGCTGTGGCTTTCGAGTTTGGCTAATTCACGGCCGGGAATGAAAGTACTACTACTGTTGCTGCTTGTGGGTTCCGCACTGGTATACCCTGGCGGGGATGGTTTCATTCGTGTGCTGCTGTTGTTATGGCATCCTGGCGAAAAGCTAGTCGTACTGCCAGCGCTGCCTTTTGAGCTGTCCGAGAGTATATTCTTACCAAACGTAAGCTTCCACGGCGAGGTAGGTTTGCTACTGTAGACAGCAGAATCGTGTTGGTCAGGTCGTAGCATTGTTGCCTGCTGTTGAGAATCGGGGGACGCCAGTGATTTCTTCAAATGGTCATTTCCAGCAGATTGCGGGCGCGTGTAATCGAGATTCACCGTGGGAGGAGAGGGAATATTGGCATTCTGCGGCGAAGCTGATAAAGAAGGAATATTTTCGCGACCGCTGCCAGCGATGGTATTGTCCTGTTTCCACTTTACATCAGAAACATGTTCCGATTTCCCACTGTAATTATTATACTTATAATTATTGATATTGTTATTGCAATCCGACGGTGGTGGCAGTTGTTGCTGCTTTACCTGCTGTTGATTCTGTTGATCTTGATGCTGTTGATGCTGATGATGCTGATGATGCTGCTGCTGCTGCGGCCCAAACCACGACGCCGGTTCACCAATTGTATTCGCGAGCTTAGGAGAATAAGACGACGAATCCGGGAGCGGGAGCTGCGGCGGAAGATGACTATTATGGGCGGGAGGAGCTGCTGCAGGGAGTGCGGTGGGTGAGGTCGAAGTTGCGGGTGGGCTTGGCCGACGGTGGTCCCGCCGCAGGTACGAGAAGACCGTGGAGGGAGGCATGATGACAAGGAGGGTCCTCGGGGGCCCCCCTTTTGTTTGTTTTATGTATTTTTACAAGGTCTAGTAGTAATGGGAGCCGCTTGACCCCTATGACCGTTACAGGTTCAAGATTGGAGGGTCATAATGGGCTGGTGGGGGAGGATGCTCACACTGGAGAAACTGGAGAAACTGGAGAGGGTGAGGCGGTTGGTTGTAGCATCTGAGAAGGGTGAGGCGAAACATGTACGGGAGTATCTTGCGGCGATGACAGTGTGAGTGTGAGCTAGGATCGCGGCAGACAATGCAATTGTCGGATGGCCGCGAGCAGGGTTAAGGATATTTAGTCGAGGAGAGAGGGCGAAGGGCTGGCGCTGGGGTTGGGGTTGGGGCAGATGAAGTTGGGGAAGAAGTGTGTGGTTGATTGTTTTTCGTCCCGTTGCTGATCTTGGGTTAAATATTTTCCTTTTTCGCTTTCTGTTTTTCTTCTTTTTCTTATTCATTTTTCTTGGAAATTCGGTCAGCAGAAGATATATGTCTCCGACGCGAAGTTGTCAGACATGGGATAAACCTCTGGATCACGGAATTGCCAATCTATCCAGTTACCCATTTTAAATCTAACAATAATAACGATGGGGCTTCAAAACGATTTTAATTTTACTTTGAGCTACCCCATTCGTCCTATCCATGGGATGTTTATCTTTCCATAAAGTTTAATAGTTACTGGCCACAAGCCAATCTATTTTTAAGAAAATGGCAAAATCAGGAATATATCTACCAGGCGGCGACCCAAAGATCCAAAAATCCATAAGTACGGACACACTCATGAAGGCTTGGACATTGAAAAGAAGGGGAAAATTGAGGACGAGGATGACGACGCGAAATACTCCATGCAACGAATGAAAAAGTAAAAATAATAGAAAATGAGCGGGAACAAAAGTCAGTATATACTCCGTGTACTCCGTACGTTGTCCGTAGTACTGTAAGTCCGTTTCCGTAGATTTAAAAGCGCCTGACGCCACCCAGTTGCCTCTTCAGCACAATAGGTACGGCGTAGAATGATGGAGGCGGAGAACGATGATAGACGGCTCGCTTCATACACATTACGGAGAGCAAGTAAATATAAACGGAGAACCAAGATTTTTTTTGCGGAGAGAAGAAGAATATAAAAGAAAAAACAAAGAAAAAAAAATATCCAGGAGGAAACTACCAACTACCCCGCTATGCCTCGCCATAAAAAGGGAAAAAATGCTATGGAAGAAGAGCGGTGCTGTACCTAAAAAAGGAAAAACAGGCAAAGAGAGAACGAAGGAAAGAAAATCACGATATATGACGCCCATCTCACATATTCCAAAGGAGATATCCATTGTAAGAAAGAAAAACTGAAAGAAAAAAAAAGATATAAAAAAAAAAAAAATTTAAACACGTGCGTTTTGTACCCGTCAACGCGCTTTCAGTACCGTACACTCTGCCTCCACCTATCAATAAGGTCGCGTTGGCCCGGGTCAATAATGGGTTCGCCCTGTTGTGCCGCGGCAACCATGTGCGCGTCCGGGTATCCATACCCATATCCATTTCCGTACGCCATCCCCGTTCCGAGATTGTTCATCCCCATCATCGGAGAATACTGCATGCCATTGCCCATGCCACTTACATTTCCGTATCCATACCCCATCGACCCGTGGCCGGCATTCGCATGCGACGATAAGTTCATACCATACTTTGTGCTCTTCCCAGTATACGCGTAATGTTGCTGCTGCTGCTGCTGCATCATATTCATATTCATCGGCATGCGATTGCGGATCTGCTGAGTAGCGGTGAGTGGTTGGTGAGAATGCCGAATTCCAGCTCCAGCTCCAGCTCCATTGGTGAGATATGGATTATTCCCGCCATTACGCGCTGGATGCGCTTGTAGAACGCTCGCCATGCTATGTCGTTGCTTGGCGATGGGTGTAGGGACGGTATATTCCGCCGTCCCTGTTGCACCTGCCGTAGCTGCTGCCGCCGCCTTCTCAGCCTGTAGACGCCTCCGGCGCTGACCAAGCGTCTCCTCCTCCGCCACCGGCGGCGGCGGCGGCTGTTGCTGTTGATCTTTAGCCTGCTCCGACGACGAACGTGGTTCATCAGTTGACAAAGCCCCAAATTGGTTCAGTAACTCATTTGTGAAGTCCCTTGATATCCGTACATTAGCTTCTTCGGCCTTTAGCCGGCGAGCTCGCTGTGCTAATGTCTCCCCTTCTTCTTCCTCCTCCTCCTCCTCCTCCTCTTCTCCATCGCCATTTCCATTGATATTATCATCAGGAAGAAAAACCGTGCTTGCTCGTGCCATTGGAGCAGCAGAATTGCGCGCTTCCCCAACAACAAAAGGCCCGCCTCTGATACGCGCCCGACGGTGGCTGAGTGGTTCATTTTCTTCTAGTTGTAGCTTCTCCATCAGGCCCATCGGTCTATTATCATCGCTCTGTAGATTTTTAGGAAATAGGACGGCGAGGGGCACGTCTTCGTCATCTGGCTCGTTTCTTTCAGCGACACCCGGATCCTCCCATGCGAGGGTGATGTGCTTTTGGTTTCGCGTTTTGCGTTGGTGTTGGGCGACAGCGTCGAGTTCGAGTAAGGTTGAGTGCATGCCGTTGGGGAATGCAGTGGCTGCGGTGCGGTTTCGTTGCTTTTGTTCTTGTTTGCGCATCTGGAGTTCGGCGAGCAGGGTTGTTGGGGCCCCAACGTAGGTTTCTTCCTCTTCCTCTTCCTCCTCATCTTCCTCTTCCTCCTCCTCCTCCTGCTGCCCGTCAACTTCGTCGTCGTCCTCACTTGAATTTTCATGTATCCCGAGACGGCTCTTATTCCGTTCCTCATTTTGCTCTCGCTCCATACCATTGCGAAGATTTGTACCCACGCGGTCGTGATCCCCTTCATACGATTCCCGGAAGGGAGTCACTTCATCACTCCCTTCTGCAGCACGTCCTTCAGTCTCATTTCCTCCCTCCTCCTGAATGGTACGAATCCCATTTCGGGACGGCATGATACTGTCCCGAGCACCTAGAGAGTTGCGGGAATTACGCTTGCCCTTCTTACCCGCAAGAGGTTTCAACTTTTTCTTTGGTCTCGGCTTCCCGTACACCTCAGCTCCAACATGCCCTACGATGGGGTGGTCTGTAAACGCACTAACGGGCGCTAGAGCTGCGGCATCAAGAATGCTATCGAGGGTAGCAACGGCGGAATTCTGCTTGATTTGAACGTCCATCGTGACAGGAGGCTGCTCAAAGAAAGCAGTTGCGCGCAACTGTGGAGGTATTTCCGACAGTCTCTTGGTATTCCGTGTCTCTGTAGATTCTTGGGAATTTTCCTCTGGCTCTGGCGTTAGTAGCCAGCCTACTGACTTCCTCGTTTCTGCTGGGAGGGAATTTATGAGCTGTGAACGGTGTTTTTCTCGTTGTGGATCAGCGGGTCTTTTCGATCGCTTTGGGGGAAGGTTAAGCACCATGGGAACAGGCGCGGGGTAGAACACCATATTCTGTCCTGGGGGTGGATTTTTGAAGGGTTTTGATTCTCTGGCAAGAGGTGGCTTGGTTAACGAAACACGGCGGCCCAAGACACCTTCCCTTGTGAACGGTGTGAAATGAACTCCATCGAAGTCATTGAATAGCGATGTAGATTGTTTGTATGTATCTGTTGAACCTGCAGTTATGGGCCGTTCTTCGGGGACATTCTCATTGTACGTAGGCTGAGGGTGGTGAGGAATAGGGGCGCGTTGTGGGTGTTCATTGTGGATGAAATCCTGCTGGGGGGTCTCTGGAGGGGATAGGATAGGAGCGTCAGAGCGCGTTTCATGGAATTGGGTCGGTTGGTCCTCGTTTACAGGTTCAGGGACCTGGGCTAATCGAGAAGCAACTGAAACGGATCGAACGTGAGGTGCAGCAGCACCTTGGGCAGAAGAGGCAGACATAACTGAGCCTTTTGCGGAGGACGTGAGATAGCCTCCTGGGGAGTATATGCCCGACCTTGTTGAATTATTTAATCCAATGATCGAGTTCGACAGTGACGAGGTGGAAAATTTGCGCACAGGGGAGCCTGGGCGGAGCGGATGGGGATCAACAGCGCTCCAGCTTGCGATGGAGTCAGAAGAGAGCCTTGTCTGTTCTCGCTGCAATTTGCGAAGTTCTTCCCCGATATCCGAGGTGGAGCTCAGGGTTTCTGCAGACTTTTCCAATCGCTCAACATTCCCAACGTAAGCACCTTGTAGCGATTGAAGATCGGGGGTCGGGTGGCAAAGAGGAACTGGATGAGCAGACACGGGGGAATGAATTAGGGGTTCAGCTGGAGGTGAGGGGATAGCGTGTTGATGATAGTCGCCGATGGAGGAGGAGCCTGAATTGTTAGAGCGGGTATGATTAGTATTGGGCGAGGAAGAAGGGCGCGAATCAGTGTTATTATTGTTATGATTGGCTCTAGTAGAGCTGTTGTCCATTGGGGTTTCTATGGCGGCTGTGGCATCGTAGTCGTCTTCGTCCAAAATGTCATAGCTGCTGGTCGAGGCGGGCCCTAAGGATCGGATTACCGAGCCTACTAGTGATGGATTGGGCTGATCGCCTATTCTGGCCACATTCATATATCCCGACCCTCCCAGATTATCGGCGTCGAGAGTAAGCCTCTGGAATGACCGACGGTGTGGCTGGGGAGGGGATTCTGATCTATCTGAGGCCGAAGTATCGGAGACTATTTCATCGTGGTCGTCGGACTGGGAGAGGACGTTGTACTCCATTGTGGCGGCGACACGGGCGGTTGTATTGCGGAACAACAGGGAGAAGAACAGGCGAACAGCAACACAGACGCGGATACAATCAGCAAACCTGCGGAAGGGTATTCATCCGGGCCCAGGGTGAGATAAGCAAGCAAGCGGTAAAGAACGAAAAGGCGTAAGGTTGAATTGAAGTTGCAAGTTTGAAGCTGGCAAGTCTTTTGGTCTCGTGAGGTCAGGTCGCGAAGCCGCAGAGAAAAGGCGATGATGAATAATGACCAGGGACCAGGACGAGAGACCAGGACGAGGACCCAAGGGACCTGTTAACTCTCAGGGCAGACAGAGGGAGGAGAATCGGCAAATGACTGCCAGAGACAAAGAAGAAGAAATATCCGAGGAGTAACCATGGGCATTGTCTCCCCAGGACCCAACACAGGATGAACCGGGGTTGTTGCGAATGAGAGCAGAAGGCGAAGATATGGATATTTGTTCCGCAGCATAAAGCCGCATTTGCAGCCGAGGGAAATGTAGTTATTTTAATATAAAAAATACATAACTAGATCGGTAGGTAGCCTTTAGTTTTAACTATGGAGATGCGTGATGGAGTACGGAGCCCTCCGTACTTTTGCTCCTCCAGTGCCGTATATAATTTAGTTTTCTTTGGATTTTAGGACGAAAAGCGAAGGATGACTGATCTAAATATCCATCGTATATTTTGTCGTATCCATTATTTATTTGAAAAGAAAAGTATAAAAGAAAGTAAATAAGTACAACAAAATAAATGCTCCTAATAAAAAACCGCCCCCGAGAAAAAAAGGAGCCGCGAAATACTCCGTAGGTATCTGTATATATATATAAATAAGCATCAATACCCGGTTTCTGTTTGCTCTCCGTACTGTCCGTGTTATTTTTTTTATTTTTTTTAAAAAAATTTTTTAAGAAAGAAATTGTTCCCGGTGGCATCCAGATGAGAGCCTGGAACACGACCTGTTAACTACCTAACGGCCACTAGCAGCAGCGGATGTCAAAGGATGAGACAACAGGAATGGGGATCCCTGAACCCTCCTCCGTCCTTTGAAATACCTCTAGAACTTTTGTATGACTTGTAGCTATCAATCAATCAATCAATTGGTGGATGAGGCGAACAAGAAGGGTCAGGGACACACCCGGGCAACTCTGCTGCGGCTCGTCGATCATGCAGAGATTTTTGTTTTATCAAACGTGATGCCGCTGGGTGGATGTTGCCTTATCCTTTTGTGTCGACTAATACGTATATCCTGGCAGGGGATGGATGGGTTAAAACTGGGTATCCCACGTTACATCCGTGATCTCAGCGCTGTCAATAGTTACTTAAGATTGAGTTAACAGGTTGAGTTAACAGAATGAGCAAAATCCTGTTCGGGTTGAAAACTTTTCTTTTTCTTTTTCTTTTTCTTTTTCTTTTTCTTTTTCTTTTCTTTTTCCTGTTCCTGGTTCCTGTTGTCGTCCCAAGGTTGGTTTGTTTTCTGCAAGCCCGGCTGTGTTTCATATGATAATAATTACGGAGAACGAATATCTCCAACAGTCTGGTAATGGTAGGAGCCCTAACTAACTACTCCGTAATCCGTACTGGATCGCACGATGGTTGGTTGGGTGTTGCTTGGTGCGAGCTGCATAAGAATAGTAAGAATAGTCATTTAATACGGAGCAGAACTCCGTACTTATATATCCATATTAAAACCATTCGTTACAGTGCTCAATCGGAAATGGGGTAGTGGTTGGTGCGGCACATTGTGATACCAAAATATTAGTATGATATACTCCGTAGAATGAGTAGATTTTGCGAGACATACGTGCGCCTACATAGTTTATTTATTTATTTATTTATTTATTTATTTGTTTGTTTATTTATGTTGTGTTTTGACGCTCAACGACTGCGGAGATATAAAAATGGTTTAACACGTTGGGAATTGAAGAGGAATGAGTCTCCCAGCGGCGAGAAAATGTAATCTGTTTTCTTTTTTTTCCTTTTTTATTTTATCAATGTACTCCGTAGCTACCAACTATTTTATTCTTTGTTTTTAGCAAATTTCCGAAAATTCATGCATTCATGCAACACACATGCAGGATTGCAGAATCCGCAGCTCATAAAGGTGAGCACAACCACCGAATTTGGTAATCTGCCGCTTCTGGTCGCTCCTTGAAGTCTGTGTACTCCGTGTATATACGAACTGAACATCCACGCCCCTTTTTCTCCTCATTTAATTTATTTATTGACTTCTCTCTATGTCTTCCTCATTAGAAAGCCGAAAGGCGGCTCTTTACCACTCTTTCGAAATCCTGATTTCAAGTAATATTGCAGCACTTTATCACAGTGATTTTCATCCTACAGTTCCTCCTCAAGTCACTTAAGCGTTTAGGCAGATCATTTAGGTGCTGTCCGTACCGCTGGTGAAGAAACTATTAGAAAGCATTGTGGCAGAAAGAATATTGACAATCGCGATGTTGAAATTTCAAAAATCAAATAAGGATAGACAAGTGAAGAACACCAACAGCTAGATGCATCTAAATGGTCGTCTCTGAGCTCATAATATACCATATATTAGTGCGTAATCTGCTCTGAGAATTCAAAACAATCTTCAGCCTCAACGTGTTGGCTGTTGTCATCGCCGTACGAAGTTCTTGAAAAGCTTACTCCCAACTGCCACTTGACCAAATGTCAACCGCGCGGAGCCACCTTAGCAAGCTATCAGAAGAGCCATACCAAAGGTACCGCCCAGGCCGGTATCATGCTACGAGGTTGGGTGATGTGTATGATGGAAAGTATCAGGTTGGTAGAAAGTTAGGTTATGACCAGTATTCAACATTGTCGCCAGCGCGAGATACAACTGAGTACTATTTGTTCCTACTTTTCCCTCTCGGGCAACAAATTTCCTGACTCATATACAACTGTGAACCAAAGGAGCAATGGAGTTGTTGCCTTGAAAATCCTGCAAGCTGATTTTAGCAATCACGGGATGAGAAATTACGAAGTCGAAATGCTACAGTTCATGAAAAATGGCGGTTCTACTCACCCTGGAAAAGGGCATATTCTCGGCTTTTCTGATTCTTTTCAACATCACGGGCCACACGGTGATCATATCTGCCTCGTGCATGAGGCACCAGGCCCAGATCTAGCAAGATATCAGCGCCGGCTCCCAGAGGCTCAGATACCTGTACCGATGGTCAGACGAATTGCGAAACAGCTCTTACTTGAACTTGATTATCTCCACAGTTCTTGCATCATAATCCATACTTGTCTGTAATCCTTTGAGTAAACTCAAAATATAAGGGGCTAAGATTTTGGACAGATATTAAACCAGGAAATCATTATTGAGATGGAGGAAATCGAGTCGATTGTCATGCCTGCTCTGCCATCGGGCATATCCAAACCTTCGAAATTTTACATGGCTTACGAGCGGGATCTTGTGCTTCTGAATATCATTTGTCCCAAATGATCACTCTTTTCGGCCTTTTCCTATAGATCTCCTCAATAACGTCCAAGCGTCAGACAAATACTGCGTCTCAGAAAGGTATATAAACCATGCCATCACTGTTTCATCACAATTATCTAATAAAACCATTGTGATAGGTAAATCTTAAAGGCATCCCTGCCATGTCCGGATTTTCATTGGGTGGATTCATTGAAAAAAAGAGCTTTCATTCCATTCAGTAGAAGCACGACTTTGTCCAGCTCCTTTCGACCATGCTTGTTCTTGCACCAGAAGAGCGAAAGCCCGCTCATTTGTTGCTTGAGGGGTCGTGACTAAACAAAGAATATTGCTGAAGGTTGCTTTTCTGAAACTGTTTTGAACCCTTTGCTAAAGGCATATACCAGCTGGTTGTGAATGTCCTTGCCTACTTTTCGGTGAAGATGGTACTTTAGTAATATGTTGGGACCTGAGAACTGGGAAGATCAGACTTTGAACGGTATTGCTGACAGCACTACAGGATGGGAATGAGTACCCTGCAATTTGGAAAAGTAATTATATGGATACAATATTCCGTAGAATAGAATAGAATACCCCGTAGAAGAGAAAATAATACAACAAGAGCGGAGTGATCGACAATGACGTAGTTGGATAAAGTCTGATTGGAGTCGGAGATAATCGATCTCATTTCTGCGATTGTTCGATAATGATGCGCATGATGCCCTGCACTTAGATTAGATGGATGTGTTGATCTTCAACTTATTTGGTTGTTTGTGAGTTGTAAGGATTAGGATAGTATTTCTCCCATTGATAATCCAACCTCCTATCCATGTTAGTATTTTAAAAAGATCAGCATGGAAAGTTTAATTGGTAATAGTGAAAAGTACTGTGTAGTACGAATTAGTATGTATATGTTTTAATATATGATAATGTTATATATAGAGTCGATATTGCCAATGGTAAAGATCCGAAAGCTGAACTGTAGCACTCCCTCAAGAATACATCATTCAATTCTTGTTCTCCGCCCTGTTATTATCTCAGCAGGCTCAGCCACTCCTCTCAGAGCTAACCCAATTTGAACTACTGCTAACTTCTGCCAAGTCCTGCCAACATCTGAGTAGTCAATCAACTGTCATGTAGCTTTCACTAGTTCTAAATGAGAAAATTCAAACAAACTCTTTGTGAAGTGTCTGAGAAAAAACAGTTTCATTTTATTAACAACATAGAAATAATTTGTTTTTATTATAGTGTTTAAAGAAGAATTGCTGCATCACATCACATATAGATAACTTCTACTCCGTATATCATTTTAAAAAGTTAATCTTTTGATTTTCTGTTAATTGCTGCTATCTGACTTTGAGGGCCGCCGCTTCGGGAAACGGCCGTTCCTGTTGCGGTTTGGCGCGGCATCGCCGCCTGGAGCCCTACCTGCGACCCTATATAAGTTGCTCACCTCCCGCTGTTTTAACCTCTCTTCTTCTTTTCCCTTCAAATCCGCATGTTGAGGTACTTCTGCTGCTCCTGCAAGTTGGCCCATCGATCACCTCGGCTCACCCTCGGCTCACCCTGCCTCACCCTGCCTCACCCTGCCTCACCCTGCGTTACTGTGCCTGCATTGCTCACGCTGCTCACGCTTCTCAGGGAGACTCTCACTGGGCCCCTCCAACCACGCTTGCCCTCAATTTCTGCCCTGGACGCTCTATTACTACTGTCCCTCATCTAGTTTCCAATTTTCTCCCTGTTTCGCGTTTTCTAGCGTCGTTTTCTGTCTCACTGTCCTTGCCTGTAACCCCATGTTTGCCACAACCCGACGGCCAAATTCGTTCCCCTGCAGCATACCTGGTCTGATGTGGGCCGCGAGGTTCGCTTGCGGAATTTACCCCTCTGGCAAAATGCTACCTGGCAGCAAGCAGAGAAGCTGAACTTCATGCAAATATACCATGCCGTCTTTTCCGATTTGGGTGGCTCCTGCCTGACCTGGAAGTCCGGAGATTTGGACCGCAGCCCATGACGTGGCCGCAGCAGGATCCATCTGGATGCATTACTTCTTGGTTGGTGCTTGCCAGTCTGTCAATAGCAATAATGCCGCAGATGAACGGCAGGATTACTGGGATTGAGTATATTGCATTATTGTCTGAGCAAGGAAGGGGCTGAGCAGCAGTCGATCTTGATTTCTCTGGAATCTAGATTTTCGCTATAGCCAGTCTAATTCAGTCCTTGTGTTATATTTCCCGCCCTGCCCACACAGCCCCATATCCGGCGGTTGGCGATTCCCTATTCAGCGGCGGGCTTTCCTGCTATTCTTGTCAAATGAGTTATGATGTGCATGTTTTGGTTAGGCCAAGCTGGCTATAGACTGGTCCCATTTGCAGGTTGTATCGGAGGAGTGCGGTTGCAATGGGTTCAGGAGCGGAGTAAATTACGCGGCTTCATTGCAGATGGTGGAGGATTCAGGACTACGCGAGCCATATCATCCCGCATGCTCTATTTGCAGAGCTGACTGTGGTTGCATACACAGGTTACATGGAAGTGGAGAGATGAGATCGGGCCTTTGGCAACACGCACACATTACTAGGCGAGGTGGGTTTAAGCTACCAGGACTGTTGTCTATTGGACCCGGTTTTTCTATTATATGATATGGTCTTACTTCCAAAATCTCTATATAACCGGGCAGTCCTACCATGAGCAGAATACAGACCTTTTCCAGTTCACCTTCTCCATGCCTTCCACTACAATGGCAGTCAACTTAGACAACATTCACTTCTACAAACCCTGCGCAAGGCCTGCAAAAGCCCCCAATTCCTCCAGACCCCTTCAACCTATCATCCACTCCCAAACCCCGTGCATCCCTAGACATAGTCAATGGGTTACCCCAGCGTTGTCTGCCGCTCCGTGCCTCCCCAAGCCCTTCGCACCTTAAACACCCGTTGCCCCAGCGGCCTACACCAGTGACGGCGGAGCCAAAAACTTCGAAATGATTTTGATCGAGTGTTGGAGGAGTTCCAAGTTGTTGCTAAAACAGTGGATCTAACTTGCGAGGGGCTCCAAACCCAACGGGCTTGTGAAGAAGATCCATCACCCGATGAGAGGTCTGCCCGATCCAAAGGTCCGTAGCTCCTTTTGACTTGGTTCCCTTCGTCATATGTGTTGATTACTAAGGTCTTACATATAGAAATTACAGGTGAAAATGGTTATAACGGCCCAGTAGCAAGTGTCCCTTCATCCGCGGCCTTGAACGGCAAATGGCCCACCACCGCACTGAACAGACATCGGCGCCCACCGAATCAAAACGATGAACACAACTCTAGAATCCATCGAAAACACCATGCTTGTGATCAGTCAGATGTGGAGATTCCTGATAGTCCGCCACCCGTTCGACAAAGCACTTCAGGGCCTGTAGCACCATCTGATGTTGGCGAGAAGACTGAACCTGGCACACGAGGCCTCAGTTACTTCGCAGATGTTGATAATGTCAACAGTCATACTACCCTCGAATTGCCAGCGGGGACGACGAAGCATCAAGGGACAAAATGGGGGTCATTTACAAACCCGCATGATTGCGGCCGGCGCACCACTACTACACGGCCATCTGAGAACCATCAGCATACTGCTTTCACCCCAGAAGAAGACAGCAACAGTGAAAACAACCAGATGGATAACTCAAACTCAAATGGCGCGAATTCATTGCTAGGGCAACATCGATCCCCACCGCCACCTATGTTGGTTGAAAGGAATGGAGTGGAAACAAAGGAATGGCTGGTTGACGAGATAATCAATTCAAAGATAGTATGCAGCACTGGGAAGATGCGCCTGAAGTACCTTGTGGGATGGAAAGGCTATCAGCCCACTTGGCAGCTTTGTCGAGATCTGATACTGGGATGCAAGTTGTTGATAAATGAGTTCCACAAGAAACATCCCAGTCGACCTTCGCCAGCTGATTTGGACGCCCACAAGCGATCCAAGCGAAGTGGAAGGCCGATCTCAGGGGGCAGACCGAAGAGGTTGTGTTTGAAGATTTAGGGAAATCCATCGCCGCTGGTGAGCCATTACTGTCAGTTTGAGAATTTCTGTAGAGGTTGCAATCCCGCATCTCTGGTTGAGGATAGTGCTTGCAGAAATTACATCTGGCAGGAACAAGCTCTTTGCTGTTCGAATAGTATGTACTCCCTGTATTTCAGGCTCCGCGGGCTGGACCGGAGAGGGTTCTAAAGGAGAGTGAATCTTATGCCAGAAACGTTCTTGGCTAATGAAGGGCAAAGGCAATCAATTATACAGTGGGCCCCTTAACTACTTGCAGCCGGCAAATCCATCTAAGACTGTATGCTGCGGTCATGGCAGATCGGCCCGATATATAGCCGATAAACCTGCTGAAGCGTAATACAAACCAACCTCTTCCTAAGGATTCTTTCTCTCTCCATCTTCAATATTCTAGCCACCCTTTGTCTCAACCCTATGTTGGAGCCGTTGGTGCTGTGCCTTGCCCGTGGACCCTTTGGTAGTCGATGATGGTAAGGTAGTTGAAAGAGGGGACCATTGCCAGTTGGTTGGAGAAAGGGGGTTATTATCACAATCTTTGGACCCTGCAGATGCCGGGTAACAAGTCTCAATTGTAAACTAGTCGGATCCCAGCAAGTGATAAATCTCTTGGTTATAGCACCGTGGCCCTGGGTTTACAATCCTCCCTTCCCCTCTTAGGATACACGTGAAATCCGCGATCTGAAAATCCCTGAACAATTCGGGCGGTCACCCACCGGAACTATTTAAATGCATTCACAGAACGATACACCGTCTGATGGGGCAGAGAGCGAGGCTACTATGGGATACAAGAAACGCTATGGGCGAGGATTCAAGCTCGCGCCTAAATCTTTGGGGGACACATCTACTGGTTCACCCACGGGCGGACTAAGCAAAACATCGAACGGGTAACAAGGTTTGTTTTTGGCCATTTAAGCGCAAACATAAAACCTACAAGACAGAAATTGCACCGGCGCTCGTTCATCTCTAACTGGTAATGAAATTGGAAGATTATAAGTTGAGGAAGCGAAGCAGAAAGGGTATGCCAACGCTAGAATAGAGCTCTATGTAAACAAACGTATTCGCTTAGCCAGTGGCAGCGTTCATAACCACGTTATAGGGACGCGTGTAACGCATTCTGCTTCCCACTCGTCCCATTCGGCGCACATGTAATCTTTGAATGATCAGAATGCTCGGGCATTTTCACACTTGACGGGCAATAAAGGAGTGCTTACCACCGTACTCAATTACGCAATTGTTAACCACTGGGACCCCACGCATACACACCTGTCCGACGCCGTCGATTGCAATGCACTTGTTTACTTCGACTTCACTCTGCTAGTGATAATAATTTGGGTCCGATCCCTTCTGCCACGATTCCGTACTGACGAGTGGATTTAATTTTGTCTAGGCAGTGCATTCCGTCAGTGGACGGGATAACGTTGTTCTTGTGCGTATAGAGATTCCACGTCTACTCCCCTCGCTCCTCATTCATTAAGACTCTCATAGCGTTTTTCTTTCACGTAATTGAAGTTAACTACCATGAGTAACTACCTGCAATGTGACTGTTAGAAACCATTATATGACAACATACAAATCACTAAATGGCAAAAGAGAACCAGAGCAAGGTATCCAGATAGATAAGAAATGCTATTAGAGTTCTAGTGAACGAAAATACTAAGCCAAGGGAAGAAGGGAAGGAAGGGAAAAAAGAACCAGTGGCGGAAGCTCTGTACACACAACACGGAACAGTATTACGCTATCTCCGGGCGAAAGCCAACTACTTAGTCAAGCAGCTCCGTAATTCTAATTCGAAGAAAGGCTCTAATTTTCCCGTACTATCAACTGACTTGGCAAATAAGGGTCCACCTAAAGCCAAACCGACCATTAAATCAAACCCGGCAGGCGTGGCATACAGGTCATGCCCAGCAAGGGCAGGGAAGAGAGCCTGATATAGCGATGCTAACACTGCAAACTTAGCATGGCGTTCTAGCCTTTCCTCCGTTCGAGGGCTGAGAGACACAAGCGGAGACGTGAGTTTAAAGACCACCGCAAAACCCAAGGGGTGAGAATTGTAAGGGCGCCAAGTATGAGAGCAAGCGTAATAACGGGTTGTATCGAAGCATTCGTCCTGGTTGTCTGTGGTTCTGAATCCGATTGTAGTTCGTCCTCTTCATTGTCCAGATTGATAGAATCCAACGCCTCTGCCAGATGATGCGCATTTCGGAAGGCACCTTTGGTCCAGCATTGTTCAATAATCGGTCCAAGCCAAACATTTTGCGTCCTAGGTAGACTTTCCCTCCGGGGCCACCTAACAGCCAAATCTCCTTGCTGGTTCTCGTAGAGGTCGAACCCACAACGCTCCCCGGTGACAACCTCATAGAATACTGCCCCTAGCTCGCCAATATCCGTTTGAACTGAGTACCCTTTGTCATCAATAGTGTCCATGTCACTATCAAGAGGCATGATAGATGACTCGCTAAAATCGCAAAACTTAATAGACAAGTCCGTATCTAGAAGGAAATTTCGGCTGGCAATGTCTGCCACAATAACAGAACGATCATGTATACGTGCAAGAGCATGAGCCATTTCACGGAACCACGATAGCTGAAGAGCCTTGGGGGCTTGATTGCGCGTTAAATATGTACGCAGGTCTCCATTCTTCATGAAAGCAAGCTGAGTAGCAGTCTTAGAGAAGCCAATGCAGGGAACGACACCGTCACATCGATCTAAACGTCGATAAACATCTTGTTCATGTTGGATAGTTCCAATGTACGTCTCCACGTCAGCATCAGTGCTATGTGAGTACCGTACTGGATTTTTCACAGCCATCCCATCATGGAATATTACCAACCCTGACCCGCCATAGCCAAGAACTTGATCTTCAGGAATGCGATTGCCGTCAAGGTCCAGAAACATTGAGGACATCCTCACTTATAGCAGAAATACTCGAAACGGGATCAGGTAGTTAAACGATTAAGAGGCAAGCAATGCTTTGCGTGCTATAATAAGTGGGCCGACAGGGTAATCAGAGGCAAGGGAATCTATGCGCTGTGTCTTGGAAGGGTGCGAGACGCCGCAGGCATGGGCTCTGAAGTCGCGACTCTAACAAGCTGAGCTAATGGGTTAGGCTCTTGGCTAATCCATCACGTGATTCTTAGTAAGAATTCCAAGGTTATGCCCACCAGCTGAACAACCTCACTCTGGCGAAACCTAATGCTTGAACTATCTCTGATTTATGTGGCCTGTATATCCGTACTGTGACTCATCCTAGTTACTCGTCAGCTTTCTACGTATCTTCTAATACTAAGAACGTCACCCCACAGGTGGGCCTTCAGCTGTCAAACATATGCGAACATGCAATCCAACTAAATTACGAGGCAAAAGTCGAATCCCAACATGGCTTATGAACAAAGGATTTATAGACAGCGTGAAAGAATACCTTCGCAAAGCCGAGAACCTATCTACTACATACGAACTGGTTACTGAAATCACTGCCACCGCGAATGCCCAAGTTAGGAAAGACTTTATACAGATTAAGGACCTTTTTACAGCACCGAACAGTAAAGCTGCCACGCTGACCGCCAAGCTGTAAAGAACCCTCAAGCACTGAAAGCAACCACTAAGCAGCGCGCCTCAAACGGACACCGAGAAATCCCGGGAAAGCTGGACGAACCAGACCCGACCAAAAAAGCCCGCAGATCCACAACTGAGGAAGTGAAAAAGCGACTCGGATGATAGCAATTAAACGACACCCTAGAGGAGATCTTACACTATTTACTGAAAGGGAAGGGTGCGCTAAGCGGATGATACAGCAGAGGGCAAGCTGGCAGGGGGCGCTAGGAGAAAAGGCAACTATACGGATACCAGCCTACGGGTTATAGTTCATGGAATCAGTGCAGACATGGAAGTTTTTAAATGTGGGGGAAATACAGGAGAAAATCCCATGGAACAAT
This sequence comes from Emergomyces pasteurianus Ep9510, assembly GCA_001883825.1. NCBI lineage: Eukaryota > Fungi > Ascomycota > Eurotiomycetes > Onygenales > Ajellomycetaceae > Emergomyces > Emergomyces pasteurianus. The sequence goes on from LGRN01000349.1 coordinate 24,063, forward strand.
CCCTAGGCAGAAGACAACAGTCACGTACTGGGGCTGATTAGGAAGGATCTTGGGACAAAACCAGCATTGTCCATGGTAGTTGAGTTAAACAAGAAGACGCAGACTATGCTACAGACAATGGGTAAGTCTTCGGGGTTCAAATCTTTACCTGTGAATTTTACCATAGAGCTTGAAAGCTCAGGCAATGCTTCAGATGCCAGAAGTATGGGCATGTAGGGACTCATTGCAAAGCTAGAGGCATGTGGATACTGTGCTGGCAACCATAGCACAAACAGCGCACAGGACGAGATACACCAGACTTCGAACCCCACTGCGCCGATTGTGACCGCAAACACCCAAAATGAGGTTTACAGTGTGAGACATGCCCAGACAGAGAAGCCGCTGACATGTTTGGCATCCAATTTAAGATCACTCAGCATTCGCTGGAGGAAAAACAGAGACGAAGAGGCAGGTCTAGAAGGAAAACCCAACAATAACACTAGCAACACAGTTCTCGATCATGACCATTGAGTCCTTCATTGAGTAAGCTGTCGATCCTGCAATATAATGTCAGCAAGCCGCGAAAACAAGTTATGGCGCCTACAAGGATCATGTAGCCACAAATAAAAGGACCTATGCTCGATTCACCTCATCAGATGGTTCGCAATCTTGGCTCACCCTAAGCTCCAACTTTGATGCCATGCTGCTGCTGGGCTAGTGCATTTCCGCCACCAGCAGCCCCTTCATCGTCTTTCTTTGGTGGTGGTTGTGCTATGGCCCGGTGTCGTGGACAGTTCACTCTGCGCTTCGTAGAGCTTGCCTGGCTGGTTGGGGTCAAATGTTCGCATTGGCTATTTCTTGCCCTAGCTGGATCGCACCATTTGACATAGTCTTCTGTCGGATCGAAATTGATACAATTTCCCTGAGCCTTTCCAGTGCAATCAGGGAAACGAGCGGGAGTTTTGCGCATTTGCCAGCACATATTGGACCTAGGATGCCTGTGAGAATAAGGTCAACAATACGGCATGCCACAAGGTATGACCATGCACAGACCGGGCTTTATTGCAGAATTGTAAAATTTAGATAACCACAGGAGAAAGCAGTCGATGTCGCCTGGCACTCCAGCCGCTTAATTTCAGTTCTGCTGTTTTGTTTCGGCATCATAATATTTGCCTGGTAAGAAACGATTAGACTATTTATACCTAAAAGATGGTTTTCCAAAGTCATCTTTCCAGTGCTTAGCTCACACGCAAATGCGGCAGAAAGTCCCAGCAAGCGAACCGAAAAGGTGATCAAGAGTTAAAATCAAATACACCAATCGGACCGCGAGCTTTCACCGCCACAGGTACTGCTGCCTGATTTTGATCCTGACCATAGCTGCAGATGCAACTGTCCTCTGCGAGAGTGATGTCGAGAAGTATCTACTATCATAACATGTAGCGAAAAAGTTCGATGCATAATCTTGCAACCGTGGACCCAGTGAGGCAGCCTGCTTGATCCAGCGGTTGTTCTTGGTGTCTTCCATCAATCTAACCAAACCGGCTGCATGACACTGTTTCCTGTGTCTGGCTATTTGTTCGCTTCACTTGCTGCTTACTTGGCGTCTTCCCGTAGTCTTCTCTCTTTCAAGTTCAGTCAGTAACTCTTGTTTTCGACTGTCCATTCATGCAATCTGCGTGATTGACAATTCGGCTAGGAGCGAAACCCAAAGTATCTTATCGCATTCAGGACGCCAGTCAACTGCCTGCCCCTGAGGCTGGTAAAAGCCGTGAAGACAAGTAATTAAAAGCAGTCAACAAGGAAGGGATGTGTGCATTGTGAGGCTGCCAATGGATATGCGCTCTGCTAACTGAACAAATCAATACCCAGATAAACAGGTAGGCTATTGCTGCGCTGGTGACTAAATTTAGCAATCATATCTCTGTCTTGCATGCATTCCAGGGAAGGCCCGGGTTCTGGTCAAGGTGCAAGCCACGCAGATGATTGAGCTGATTCCCCAACCGACCGTGGGGTCATCTCCGATTGATGACATGTACTATGTACTGCAGCATAACTAGCTTAATTGATCGGTGCTGCTGGTTAAAAGACCTACGAAGGGAACATGGTATTACTGGTTACCAAATATTGTTTGCATTGTGACTCATGCTGATGTCTGTTTAATCACAGGGTCAAGATGATTGCAGCATCTTCACTATCTGTCCGGTTCCCATCATCGGAATCAGCGGAATCCCAACTGAAACTTCCCGTTGAGTCGGACGAGCTCGCGCCAAGCTGTACGCTACTCTCGGCCCGTCATGGTCTGTGTCCATACTTCTAAAACAAGGGCACGCCTTTGCTGGCTGGTCCGGCAAGATTGTGGCGTGCCCTATGCCGCTTTGAGTCCCCATCCAGGCTCAATCTCCAAGACGACTCGAAAGCATGGTGTCTTATAGGAATCCGTACATTTGGCTCAGCTCGAATGGATGAGGGAGGCGTGGCGGTAGCAGAGCAGGGCTTGGTTTGAGCGCAGGCCTCTACGCGTACATTCAGTAATCCCCTAGAAGAAGAATCCGGTTCTTGGCGGGTGTCATCGTAGCTACGTCACTTGCAGTGAGAGATGCCAGCATTCGGGTTAGGCACTCTTGCAATAACATTTTGCCCATCATCCATTGTCAGGACAAAGTCTTGTTATACATGCCATCAGGGCACTTTTCAACGGCAACGCAAGCTTTCGCTCCCACCGAGTCGGCTGCGATCCGGACTAGCTCGTTCATGTTGAACCTGATGTAACGGCGGGCCGTTTGGTCTACTTCATCCAGGACAAAACGACCACGCGTAAATGAAAAAAAATTTTCACGGTTATTCCAGTCTGGGAAAAGGAAGAAGTCAGCTGGGAAATAAACGCAGGAACCCATTTGTCCGCCAGGGCTGCAGCTGCTGATGTTTCCATGTGATAATTTTGATGGCCAGTGGAGGGGATGGTTGATGAGGCTGTTGATAGAAAAGCTTGTGGAATTCGACAAGCTCTTTGCAAGCTCGAGAGCCTAGAGAACAATGCCATCGTGCATGAACGACAATCATACAAAAAGAGAGAAGGTTGAGGGAGGGGGGTGGAGAGAGAGAGAATCTATTCCCTTCATACCCTTGGAAGATGTTGGCCTCCAACGCTGGAGTATCGCGAGCGTTAGTGGTTGATTATGTAATTCTTATTGGTGAAGAGTCGCGCCAAGGTTGCTGCTCTGCCTGTTGGTGGTTTAGCTTCTCCTGCACAGACACTGATTTCCTTCGTGGTTTTGCCAATCAAAGCTCATATGAGGTCCTGCTCGACTTGAAAACGAGAGACTTCTGTAGTCTCAGAGGGAAGGGATGCCGCAGCATAATCCATGATAGGGAGCCATTCAGACCAGCCATCTTAATAATAGTCGTGTAGCGAGGAATTAATTAGCAATCTCAGTCTGTCCATCTGTTTGAGGGTGGTCTGCTGTGGAAAGCTTCAACTGTATACCCAGGATCTTGCATAGTTCACCCCCGAAGTTGGAGATAAACTGTGGGCCATGGTCAGAGACTATATGTTCTGGAAGAATGCGAGTGATAAACATTCGCGCGAGACCCTTTGCTGTGGATTCTTTACTCCTGGTTGTGCTGTGCGCAGAGCCGATGCAGCGTTTGCATCCAGCTTTACCACTGTTTCTCTATCTTGTTTGCTCACTGTAGTAGAAGGACGGGGTTGATGGGTATGATAGGCTACCTCCACTCGGGCTACGGGGCCAGGGGTTAGAAAGTTGGATGCATAGGTTACATGGTTGACCGCATTCTTAATGAAGGTGACATCTTCGACTATGGGTCGGAGCTCATTTAGCTTTATAAGGATGTCTTTAGCGGATGGCTGTTCACGGCTCTTTTTGGCGAAGGCAACGATGCTATTGAGGAATGGCTCCAAGGTCTGGGCTGGTAGTTTACTGTGTTTGCTATTATCAAGCTCAAGCAATGCTATAGCCTCTGCTACGAGTTGGGTGGCACGCTCGTTGTGGTTTGGTGGCTGGATGCCCAAAATTGGCCAAGCAGTCCGTCCGACCATGACTTCTTGGTATCGGACGGTAGCTAGAAGCTAGGTCAGTGGATTGGACACAGAATTGAGGCAACTGGACTCGTTATTATGGAGAAATTTCAAAAATTCGTTCTGAGCTGAGTGAGGTTGTTTTTACAAGGGCGTCATGTCGGCTTCAGCTTATCTCAGCAGGCTCAAACCCTCTGTTATGCTCGGTTCGGCGGGCGGTGCGGTGTGTGTGGCCGTTCCAGCGGCATGGCACTAAACCGCATTTATCACTTCATGTGCTCATTTTGAAAACCTCCCCAGAGGGTCTGAGAAGAGGAGATTTTTGTGATTTTCATCAAATGTTGAATTTCCTTAACTTTGACTTTTAATTACACAACTCTCATACATCTTTAAGATTTGTGAATGACCTTAGATTGTAG
>LGRN01000035.1:0-102510 GCA_001883825.1 Emergomyces pasteurianus Ep9510
AAAAAAAAAAAAAAAAAAAAAAAAAAAAAAAAAAAAAAAGGAGTAGAACAATAGAAATATACACATCTGTTAAAATTTTTAAGATTTTTTTTCTTTTACTTTTTGACCCTTCGCTTGATTTTTTATTTTATGATGGGGAGTATTATCTTCCATCATCTAGGTCTTTCTCGTCTAGCTGCACCGAGGTATATAGAAGAGAGAATTCACAAGTAGAATTAGAGAGATAACCTGGTCGACAAAAAGTCGAACTTGGCAAGCCAGCAATACTGCAGCATCATGAGATACCTATTGTTTTTTTGTGGGACTTCTTTTCCCACTTCCTCCTCTATTCTTCGTAAAGGCTGGTGAAAAAATGAAAAAAATGAAATAGAGGGAATGCCAGGTGTGAAGAAAATGAGATTGCATACTAAAAAAGGGGGGGGAGAAACGAAAGATCATCACATTCTGAAATACTATCGATTAGCAAATATTCTATCGTCCTGGGAGTAACTATCAAGGGATAAACGGCAAGCACAAAAACGGTAGGGCCACTCGAAAAGAGAGGGAGAGAGGGAGGAAAGGAGGAAAAACATACCGCTCAACTGGATTCAACCCTAACAAGCGCATCCCATTATGCAAAACCTGTCTCGCGCAATCATACATCGCCATACGCGCCTTCTTCAACTCAGGCTCGCTTCCAACGACCTTCAACACATCATAACCGGAACTGAGCACGTGCGTCATTCTAAAAAGATATGTGAGGATGGTAGTTGGCTCGAGGGTTTTGGTCGTGTTGAACACCACGTCAGGCCAGGAGGCGAGTAATCGGATCAAGTCGATAGCGTGGGGCTCGGTGAGGAGGCTGAGGTCGGCGGAGCTCAGCTCGGACTGGTCGATTTCGGCCTTGCGCGTCATGGAGCAGAGGCGCGCGTGGGCGTATTGGAGATAGGGACCCGTGTCACCTTCGAAGGATGTCATGTCATCCAGGTTAAATTCGTAGCCATTGATTCTGTGTATTATGTGTTAAAAAGTGCTTGTAACAGGTGGGGGAATATAATGGCATATTATAAGGGGGTTCGTGAGCATCAAGGATGAGGGAACGATTTTTCGGAACATACCGTTTGCCACTCATATCCTGGACCATCACGGACGTGATGCCCAAAATATCTGCTGTCTGTTCGGGATTCTCCACCTGTTCATACTTGGTCGTGTTCTTCTTCATCACCTCGTGCATCTTCTCGCCAACGTCTTTGAGGATATCGTTGAGGAACTTGACAGTGCCCTTACGAGTGCTCATTCCCCGAACCATGCCAAAATTGACATGCTGGCATCGGTCTGCTAGATCCTTCCGACCCACAAGCTCCGTAACCTTGAATAGCTGGGCAAGATGGAGATCCTGCTGGGCAGCAACGACGTAGATCATTCTGTCGAAGTGATATTCTTCATCTCGTTCAACAATGGCAGCAATATCCCGGGTCAGGTAAAGGGGAGTGCCATCCTTCCGGACCACGATGGCCTTGCCCAATTTTTTCGCCCCATGTTTAGCAAAGTCCACGATTACGGCGCCTTCGGAGTTCTCTGAAACTCCAGTCTTTGCCATGACTTCGTACGCCTTGGCGAGGCTTTCTGGCTTGACTTGTGATTCACCAGAGTAGCGATCGAAGTCGATATTGAGGCGTGCATAGGTTTCTCTGTATTTCTCAATACTCAAGTCACGGAATCTTCTCCAGAGAGCAAGCGCTCCTTCGTCGCCGTCCTCCATGCTTTTGAAGTACCGGCGGGCTTTTTCATCATAGCTAACATCGATCTTGGCTTGCAAGTCCTTTTCCAACTCTGTGGTATCCTCATTCTTTTCTTTCTTGGCTTTAATCTGTTCTCTGAGCTCCTTAATGGGGCCCTCCTGCTCAGCCACATCCTTGTTGATCTTAACGTAGACGTCGAAAAGGTGGTTAATAGGATCTTTAACGAGCTCCTCCTCATTTCCGTACTTTTCATACCCGTTCGCTAGGAGGCCGTATTGTTTTCCCCAGTCGCCAAGGTAGTTCATCTTTATCACTTCCCATCCCATGACAGTGTACAAATTAGCCAAGAAGCCTCCGATAATCGTGCTTCGAAGGTGGCCAGCATGGAACGGCTTCGCGATATTGGGAGATGAAAACTCGACAATGATTTTCTTTTTGCCTTTTGACGGGTCTGCGGGGTTTCGAAGCCCAACGTTTGCATTGGTGCCATATGTAGCTCTGTTCTCGAGGATAGAGCTGATAACGGTCTTGGTAAGAGGTTCCGCCTTGAAGTAAAATTGCATATGCGCGCCTGAGACAACTGGCGTGCTGATGAGGTCGGACGGAGGCAGGTTTTCAAGAATCTGTGCTGTGACTTCAGCTGGTTTCTTGCCTTTGATTTGTAGAGCAGGGACCTAAATGTGGATAGTTAAAAAAGATATGTTAGCTTGTGACAGCTTGAGCCCAACCGAATCCTAGATGTTCATTATTATATAGTACAGATGTGGGTAGTATGAAACCGTACCGCTAGAACCAAATCTCCCTTGTCTAGCGAGTTCGTCCATTGTATTTTGGGGTAAACAGACTGGGAATCAATTCCGAGCGCTTCTCCTACGAGCTCTGCAATGTGCGCGCGGTATGTATCGATGGGGTTGACGGCGGGGTAGCAATTTGGATACTTCGAAACCTCGCTCGTGGTGGAGTGGATCGAAAGCCCGGCCACTGTGGGCACGGAATCTGTCGCCATGGCTCGACGGGATTGTTGATGCTGATTTTGCGGTGAAAATAATGTGTTGCGGGGTGTGCAAGAAAACAAAGCACGGCGTTTAATACGGAGGGGTGGATTGGAGTAGCCTTGAGAGTTCAATTGGAGGGTTGGCAACCGAGCTACCTTGTCGAGCACGGGGGCAGAATATGGCTGAAATATAAATCTCGGAATGAAGAATGCGTTATTGAGAATTGGTTGGCGCATATACGCTACTGTTCTTGGAATTTATATGTGGAGAGGAGAAATTCCAGAAACTTTGTTTTTTGTTTTCTACTCCGTACTGTTTACTAACGATCTTTTTTTTTTTTGCGGATGATTCATCCTGGCCCAGCACAAGGCGGTGAGTGACTCAGAAAGGCAGAATATATTTGCAACTCGCCTGAGATCTTACGTTCAGTACTATTTACATCATGGGCTACAGGATTGAATGATGAAAAAAGATATATCTTGTAATAGCTAAGAGAAATATTGCTGGTATCATGAGTGTATTATAATTGACTGTTCATGGTTGGTCCTATGATCTATTCTCCCATATGTTGCTTTTGCGATAAAACACTGCCCGAACACAAAATACGACTCCATTCTATAATGAATACTTCCCATTCTAATCCCAGTTCCCCAAATAGAAGAAATATCGTACGTTCAAATAGAATCGAAGAGGAAAATCTGTGGTGGGAACACGATGCAATTCCTGGCAGTCGCCTCAGAACTCAAAATCATTCTAACGGCGGTTATCAATTCCGTACTATGTTCTTAGTAGCACTAGAAACAAAAGACCTGATCATCCAGCTTGCTGACAAGTCCGGCCTTCTTGAATCCGAGAGACTCGGTAGCTTTCTTCATTGCGCTGACCATGGGTGGTGGTCCACAGATCAAGACCTTGGTGTCTGCTGCGGGGGCGGGGAGCTTGGCCTAGAAAAAAGAAAGGAACAAAAAGTTAGCAGCTGTTAGGAGTAGGTCAAAAGGTGGAAAACCAACGGATCAAACCAACCCTGATCATATCCGGAGTAACAAAGCCAACGCCGCCTTCCCAGCCCTCTGGCGGGTTGTTCAAAACATAGTAGATCCGGAACCCATCATCCTCTTTGGCCAACTGGTCCAATTCTTCCCTCAGGAGGATATCATCCGGGTTGACGTTGGCAAAGATCAGATCAACCTGGGTGGTGTCGTTGCCCCCATTCCGTGGTCGCCCGCGGATAATAGCCTTGATGATCTGGAGCATTGGCGTAATACCGGTGCCGCCAGCGATCATACCAATCTTCTTAACCATGTTGGGAGTGTAAACCATAGCTCCCTTCGGGCCCCGCACCTTCATGGTTTGCCCAATGCGCAAACCTGCGAGATGTCTCGAGATGTTTCCCTGAGGGTATGCCTTCACAAGAAGGTCGAAGTAACCAGCTTCCTGATCCGAAGAGATGGGGGTATAGGAACGCATGATCTCCTTCGTCTGGCCCTCAATAGTCGCCGCTAGAGAAATATGTTGACCAATGGGCAAACCAAGGATATCCGTCAGACGCGGGAGCGCGAAACGGTAAATGGCGACATTGTGAGAGACAATGGTCTTCTCTTTTAATTCAAAGTTTTGGAATTCGGAGGGATTGAGAACTTTCCGTTGTCCTGTAGTAAATAGAAATAGAACGAACCCGATGACGGTCAGACTCCGCAAAATAGCTCCAATGCCTCAGATAATCAGGAGTGGGTCAGGGGGATAATAATCTCACTGTTGCTAAACACCTTCCACCCTGACAAGATCGCGGCGAGAGCTGCCGCATATGGAACCCATTCCTTTTTCACAATGGCAGTGCCAATGATCAAGAGAGCGGATGGGATATACATCCCGTTGATTGCTTCGCTCGAAGTCCAAGAAGTACTACCAACGAAACCGGAGAAGATTGAGTTAAAGTTTTCTCAGCGAAAAGACGAAGAAATTGAGCAGGGATTGAGATCTCACCTCATGACTGAACACTCTCGGGGACCAAGGCGGAGATATCAGAAGGCGTCTTTGCAAACAGAGCGAACGGTGGTGGGTTAGAGAGGGGGGATGGGTAGTTTTATGGGGAGGAAATCTTTGCTTGGTGATTTTCGGTTCGACAAGCCCAAAATGGAAAAATGTTCCCCAGAAAATCAGCAGGCGGTGGGAAAAGTGGCGTTAGGTGGGGAGGCCGTGCGCCTAAATAAATACTCCATGGTTCAGTTTCACCAGCGAGCAAACTGGGATGCTAGCTGATTATCATTTCTGCTCTCCGTTGTTCTAATAATTTGCTGATCCTGTCCGATAATGTTAATTATTTCATTCAAGCTATATATTAGAGCCTTTCCTAAAGCCAAATCATTCATGCTATGAATTGTCAAGCTGTTGCTAAATGAGAAGTGAACAACGGGCACAGTCTACTTGTGCTACAGATTTATCTGCCGAATTACTATAATATTTTTGTGATTGTATCTGCTTCCTTATTGCCCGGTTTAACCCAATTTAGGATTGGTTTTTAAACACACCTCCAGCATGTACCATGTTCTTGAAGAAGATTCATTTTGCTGCTTATCATTGCAATTTCCTTCCAGTATGTAGTACTGGGCCTACGCTGTGACACCAGTTTGGGTTTAGAAGAACTTGAATGTTGTTAATTGAATATCATGATGTCTCTGTGAGAATGAGCTGAAAACGTCTTTGATCTTGATATGTGGCGAATACTGCATTGTTCTTCGAGTATTCGAATTCTCCCTCCACTATGCGTGTTCGGCAATGTGATCGAAAGTGATTGATCATTTTTCATACGCTTAAAGGTTCGTTGCCATTCTCCAGAGCATTCTCTAGTTCTTGCCAGCGAAAGTCCGAGAATTCAGGGTGTATGGCTTGCACTGCATTGAGAAATCTATATAGTTTTTCATGTTCGCTGATGAATTCATCAACATCGTATTTGAGAACTAATCAATGACAGTTCTCCCATTCTCATAGCCATTCATCTGCTGCTCGTTTTCGTACCTCTTTCAGATTAAAGAGCTTTAAAAATAGCTCTGTAAGCTCGACCTCTCGTTGTCGTTTAGTCAGAGCTATGTATTCTTTCAATTCTTCTAGTATCTGCCGCGGATCCAGTGTTTTCGTGAGAGCTCGGCGTAATGTGGGGTCCACAGTGGCAGATATATAATCGTAAATCTCTTTCACTGCCTTTATATAGGTTTTATACTTCTCCATACACTGTCTATGTGCGTAGAGCTGTATATGCATCATCTCCGAGCTTAAATTCGTCATATTCGGTTCATATGGCTCTGGCTCCATAGGGGGATCTATGCGTTCAGCATCTAGATCTGTATACCTATGGAAGTTCAATGCTAATGCCTTCGATTGAACTTTTCATACCATTCGTCCCAGTCCTTACTGGTTCTGAGAATGATCTCGTTAGCCATCGCAGCCATCTTCTCGATTTTTCGGCGTCTTGAGTAGTCTATTATAGAGCGTATGCGAATGCAAAGGGTTCGTATGGAATGGCAATTCTATAAGCAATTAATGATTAAAGCAGTAGTTGCACCCGGGCTCATAACTGTGAGACGGGGAAAAGGACGGAGAGTGGAGCTAGTATAATATAGGAAGGAATAGAGAGATAGTGTAATATTGTATGGTCTATGAGCTCTGAGCTCTCTAAATATCTACGGGTTTTCCATGGCTACTTATACCTGTGAATCCCGCATAGATTGCCCAACAGCTATCCATCAATAATATGAGGGATTTACATGCTATATTGGTCCTACTGTGATATTATCAGCTGAAAATTTCTGATTCAGGCGAAGTAAAAGAAAAAATCAACGTCGTGGCGAATATATTAAAAATCGGCGAAGCTGAGGGTGTACGGAGTATTTGGTGGAGATCTCATCGGCGTTCTCCGTGTGGCAATTAGTGTGGCATTTGACGATGTGCGTATGTCTTAGCCATCCCACGTGTGGCGATAATCATTAGTTTCACATGTTGCAATACTGAAATAAGGAATGAGAGATAGTAGATAAACTGAAACAATACAACAAGTCGTATTAGTATGGGTGATTTTTACAGAAACTAGCAGGGCTTTAAAAATCTCTCTAAAGCGAAGAGATGAGAATTTTTACTCTCAGAGTTTCTCATGCAAGTTGGAGTACGGAGTACGAAGTATGTATGTACTACCAGTGAACAAGTCCTATTTCAGATTGCATGGACTCAAATCGGTACAATTGGCAAAACAAGGGACCAAATAGCAAGTAGGGGCTATTGAAAAAAAGATAATTACACAGAGAGGCATATTGATGAAGCGAACAATACTAATCAACTGCAATCTCCATCACCAAGGACGGTCAGCCCCAGTTGCCACATACTATTCTCGTGGCTTCCTATTGCAGACTAGCGCCCTGACCGTTGGCTTATGCGTTCTGGGACAGCAGACATCCAAAACATTCCCCCTCCTGTTTGCACAACCCCGCACCCTAATACTCGCTCTACCAGCAAGGTGATCTTTCTGCTTTTCCAAGGTTATCAAGCTATTTTAGCCGCTCTTATTCAAGCTGCGATTAGTCATTCTACAGTCTAATTTAGCACTCCTTTCTATTTCCGCTGTTTGTTGTGATTGATGAAGAAAATGTTGGCAGACGACAAGATCGGGCCTGGGGTAGAACTCGCAGACCCCAATAGGATTAAGCTGTTGAAAAAGCTGCAGAATATCTTTGGCCAGATTCCTCAAAAAGCTCAAGCGTCTTTTCTCCTCTGCGATCTTGACTATCTGAAAGAGTTGTGCGGAGCTGCATCGACTAAGCCTGGTTTGTTTGACGCGACGCTTCGTGGGATTCACACCGCCTCAAATATAGATAACATTGTGACGACGTGTGAGTTTTGAGATCACCGTCCTGAATATTTAGTTTGTTGTCATGATTGACTCACCAGTTAATCAGGGTGTCAAAAATCTCGCGCTTCTTCCCTCGCCTCTTCAGTGCAAACCCATTCTCCAGGATCGCATCGTCAAAAACAACCTTCTCCACTTAGATCAGTAACTGCAACAGGCACTAAAAGACATGCTTCTGAAGAGCTAGAGGACACAGACATTCCACATAAACGAAGACGGTTGACCACAGATTCGAGCGAGCGAAGATCTCGACAGATGCGTGATTTAGTAAGTTTTATTTTAACTTATTGATTGAAGTTTTATTTAATATCTAACAGTAGACTACAGTGTAAGAATCGAGACGAGTATAAATGCGTTGTTACCAAATTTGAGGGACCAACGGATGCTTGTCATATTGTTCCCTTCTCTCTGAATCAACAGAGCTTAAGAGCAAGCTTTTTTGAATTACTGAGAATTTTATGGCCTCAGCGTTTTGAGAAATGGCAAAGTGTCGTCAAGAGTGGTACAGAATTCATCGAAAACATGCTCACTTTGACTCCTACTCTTCATCGATGTCACTCAGTTGGGCTTTTCGGTCTTCAGCCAGTTGAAGCTTCCTCAGATGGCAAATCAATAAAGCTTAAATTTTTCTGGCTGGCTCAACGTGACACTTTCAGTAATATCATGACAGATATTACAGCTATCCCGCCCTTTCCTGATAATGTACAGTTAAAAGGTATACAGGTTTGTAATGTTCAGGATGGGCATTTGATAAAGTCAGGGGAGATCATAGAGCTGAAGACGGCAGACCCTGCAAATAAACCGTTGCCAGATTGGGATCTTCTTGAGCTACAGTGGGTGATGCAGCGCCTGACAGCTCTGAGAGGAGCTGCAGATATTCCTGACTCAGTTCATTCTGAGTCAGAGAAGTACTTAGAGATGGAAGTTTTCACTGAGGAGGACAGTGCTGTTGAGGACCAGAGGACTATGGAAGACTCTTTTCACAAAATTCACACTTGGATGGAGAATCAATCAGTTCAGCCTCAGCTTGTTTAATGTTTCAAAAGAAAAAAAAATTTCTTAATTTTTCTATTTTGCTTTCATTTTCAATTTCTGTTATTGCTTTTTTTATTAATTTTCCTTGTTAATTTTTCTTCTTGTTCTTTAGCTTTTTAATACTTGCTGCAATGCTAAGTTCATAATGTAACAAACGTATAGTACATTCAATCATACTCTGTATAAGTATAATAAATGATTATAGACCTTCTTTACACGGACCGCGAGCGGCGACTTCTTTTTAACTTCTTGCCTATCCCGCCAGATGACCTTTCCAACACCTGGTGCCAAGGTCATTGAGCTGTTTACAGTATGGAGTAGTCAAAATAGCTTTTCTGCTAGTTTATAACCCTATGTGCGTGTCGGTGGGCTTTAATACAAAGCAGGTGTGAAAAATATCCTTGGCGAGTAGAACCATAATTGCCGTTCATACATAGAAGTATAGACTCAGCAGGATAGATCCGTGGTTACTCGACCCATAGATTCGCCGCCATATTAGAATCTTGAAGAAGCATGTTGCATGTTCTAAAAAGAAACCCAAATAAATTCGGTTACTCTCCCCTGCCTCCTGCTGCAAAGGGATTAGAAATTCGCTGGCGAATGGCGAATGGCGAATGGCAAACGGCAGCGGCGAACCGGCCGTTGGAGAATTGAGAAATGGGGCTTAGGGTTTACGGCCAGGGCTGACGGCATCCGCCCGTGCTACTGGCCATTCCTAGAACCTTCTTCTTCCAACCTTCTTAGTATTTCGTTTCTATAGCTTACCTAGTTGCCGAATATCATCCTCTTTTCTCGACTAGATTCGAAGCCCTAACAGAAAATAGAGAAAGGAAGAGAGCAGAAATTAATGACACCTATTGTTGTCATGGCCCAACTTTTTGGGGCACATTCTAAAAGCTAAACCACTGCGCAAGGCAACAGACTGTGTTCACTTATTCAGTATAGTAGGTTACCAGCGCCGCTCCATGCCACGTCTGTATCATGGGTGATCAAAAGCGGGTAGAGGGACACTCGAAATCGGCTTCACCAACAAAAATTTGTGTTTGTAGCCACTACATACTAGTTATGCAGCCCCACTGCCAAGACTTTAGTGACGACTTTTTATCGAGGTTGCCAGAGCTGCTACTGTATGAAACAAATTGTAGATGTCAAGGTATCAGCGTAGAAAGCATTTGATCACATTCATCATTAAATTCTTAATTAGTATTATAAATCTGAAGACTTTAAAAGCTGTACAAATCTGTAGACATATAAGCATTTTTCATAGTATGATCAGATCAAGTAAAGATAAATACTACTTAGTGAAACTTTGCTTTATAACTTCTAAGATACACTTAATAGACTTTTTAAACACTGACTTTTTGACTGTAAGACTTTGTTTATCATTGTCATTCAATACACTGAGCCTCGTTTAACTGAAGGCTTGCAGGACACAACGATCATTATGAAAAAGAACTTAAAAGCAAGACAAAATTGTTCAGATGAAGTAATAGTATTGATTTAGAGTAAAGAAACACACTTGAGCTTGATTGTAGTATTTATAGAGATATAACTGCTGACTCTAAGTAAAAGATGATGAGTAATTGATGCAAAAGCAGCACTGCACCAGAAAAGTGCCACTAAAATGTGTTTCTAGGCCACGCCCTAGAGGGGTGCTTTAGGCCACGCCCCCATTTACTCCGTACTGCGATCAGATGGACTGGAGCTAAGGCCATCGTCGAATACTGGTAAGGTTAAGCAGAACCCCATAACCTTAACCAGACGACCGAGGTATCGGAGCACGCACCAAGCCGATATCGCTGACCAATAGCGATCTCCAAGGTTCATTTCTGGATTATGATATTGCTCCCAAACACAGTCGGCAAACATGGGAGAACTACCCCCGCAGTCCGTTAATCCGACGCCTGCCCCTTTCAATCTAACAGATGTTGACCGTCAGGTCCTTTCGCAGACTGATGATGAGTTTGTCTACCACGATTGGGCGGATCTCAAGAGCATCATAGGTTCGTAGCAGCCGCCTAAACGAGAATTACACACAGCAGAATTACACACAGCTTTGGATAAAACAAAAAATAAAAGATCAAGGCAAAGACGTCGTTACTAACTCATAGCAGCCGCCAATAACCTCGAAGTATTCAGACGCAAGCCCAGTGACTTGGTGCGCTACATCGCGTGGACAACGGATATAAAGTCGCAGTACGGATCGATAACAAATTATATCTGCAAGGAGCGGCTGCATTGGCAGCTTGATAGCTCTACCACTCCTAGTTCCCAATGCCGAAATCCTATTCCCTTCGCGGACCCCAATGATTACAAGATCCTGCGGAATGACTGGCCCTATGGAGTCACTCCGGATGTCGCACATCTAGTGATATGGCTCAAAAACGGCATACCCGTCAAGCCTGACAACGGGGATGTGACTGACGAATCGCGTACTCTGATTAACGATTTTGTTACCCAAACTTTCGTTGCTAGACTCGAAGGTGTTTTTCCCGATGCGAAAGATAGGGTTATGTGGTTCAAGAATTGGACGGCTTTGCAGAGTGTGAGGGCAGTCGAGCATGTCCACGTTTTGGTCAGGGATGTCCCTGATGAGATTATCGTTGAGTGGACTGGGGAACATGCTAGAAGCTAAAAGAGAGATTAGTGTAAATGCCATTAAATAATGTCCCCCCGTAGAGTGTTACGAGGATAAGTTTGGGACCCGGGAGAGTCCCTGCTACGTTTAGAGGGGTTTTCGGTTTGCTTCTTCAGTATTAGACCTCTTTTCAATCTGCTTTACCAGCGATGATGGCGTTCTTTTCGCGCTGCCCGTTTTTGGTGGGCTAAAATTGCGCGATTTCTGCCTGTCATTAGCTTGCGTATTATTTGACAATATCAACATTCCAACTTATTTATTCTACTGAACTACTGTGGTGGGGAATCCGGCCGTCTCTTCTCGCCGAGGATTGATCAGACATTAAAAGCGGGGTCTCTGCCAGCCATCTCACAACGTGTGTAGGTAGCTTTGTCTCTGAAAGAAAGAAGGCGCGTTTTTTTTTGTGTGTGATCACCCTCTTGTTCGTTTTATTTACTTCATTGTGATTCGATTGATTGCACTCTCTCTTAGTTGATTCTTTCGTATGTTCTTACCCGTTGTCCATCTAGTTCAGGGATAGATTATCGAATGCATACCATATAATATATACAGGAACTCGCCGACCTTCATCTAACATCGCTTCGCCGCTGCTCCTGTTCTTGTGCCGCCAAAAGCGCACACCCCATTACCCCTTTTCACTACCAGTTCCTTTTAAACAGCAGATAGCATGCCTAAAATGGACAATGCCGCCCGAAGATGAGCCTAGGGTTGTTAAAGAGCAGTAAAAATCATGATTTGATCACATTGAACTGATTCTCTCGCAATCTGCCCTGATTATTCCCGTGGGACTCAGATAAAACGAGAAAAGGTTAGTTTACGGATCAGATCATTTTTGGTATTATCGAGAAATAAATTACAAGGGCTAAATAATGGAGATGAAAATAGGCGGAAACTATGGGGTTAAACAGGTTAAGACATAGTTAACGAAAGAATAAACATGCTCCACAGGGAATACAAGGCATAACAACATTCAATTGGACAACAAGCGCCTCCTCACATAGCGCTCAAGCGAACATGAATATCACAACTAGAAACAAAAAACAAGCATATAAGTAGGAGGAGATCGGGGGCGAACGTAAAAGGACATAGGAGATGGAAAAAAAAGAAAAGAAAAGAAACCGTCGCAACACAATCATAGAAGAGAGATTCCCATTTGACCGGACTCCAAGCCATCCACAAAAACAAGGGGCAAAGATATGTATTGAAACAGAGGGTACACCAGCTGAAATACCCGACGAAAAACTAAGACTTCTTTTATGTTTTCTGCTCTTCTACGAACTTCAGTGCCTCATCCCTGGACACCACGTCTATAGAACTAGCCTTATTGCGGAAGCTGACACCATAACACTTCTCCGCAACGAGGAGCATCTCCGGTCGGAATGTGGTGCAGATGAATTGGCCATTAGTCTCCTCGGAGATAGACTTGAGCATTTGCGCGACAGCAGTCCGGTACTGCGCGTCTAGGTTGGCATCGATCTCATCGAAAAGGTAGAAGGGAGCCGGGTCGCAAGCCTGGATGGCGAAAACGAGGGCTAAAGCGCAAAGACCTGTTATTGGTTTTTAGTTAGATACGAATTTTTTGTTTAAATCAAAACAAGGGGCAATAGAATAATCGCCGTTTTGTAACACTCACTCTTCTGGCCTCCGCTGAGTTGCTGGATGCGCTGCTGGTCATCATGTTTGCTGTTGAAACTCACGCTGATACCAACGCCAACGTAATTCTCCACACTGTTCCGTGCTTCCTCTTCGTCGGAGTCTAACTCATCTTCCTGCTGGTTTGTACGATCTGTCTTTCGCTGGATAATCAAACGACCTCGACCCGCAGGGACTAGTTTCTCGAAAATTTGGGCAAATTCACGTGATACTTGCTTGAAGGTCAGTTCGATGGCCGCATCCTTACGATGATCCAGTACTGTGATCAACTCTTCAATCGATTTTTGCGAAGAGTCAAGCTCTTCTCGTCTCTTTGTCAAGGTTTCTCGCTGTTTTGTGAAGCCGTTGTATTGCTCAAAGGCTTGCTTGTTCACATGTGAATACTTCTTCAGAGCTTCATTGACTTTGTGCAGGCGTTTCACCACGTTATTTGAGTCGGTGTTCTTGAATTTTGTAAATGCGTCATCAGGGAGGACACCAAGATCACGGATGTTAGCGCTACATTCGGCTGCTTGTTTTGTCAGCGCTGCTTTCTTCTGCATACTCTTTTCCATTCGGCGTTGATGCTTTTCGATAGATTTTGCCAGGTCTTCCAGGTCACGTTTGATATCAGCCTTGCGCTGCTCTAAATGGCCCATTTGGGCTAACCCTTTTTCCATTGACTCTTCCAGCTTTTTCAGACGGTGATCGAGTGAGTCAAGGGACTTATTAAGACGTTCGATTTCCCGTTGGCTTTCCTTGAGATTCCCATGCGTACTTTCATCACCAGCTTCAAGTTCGTGGCCAATTAATTGATCTAGTTTCGGGTTTAAGTTTTCACGTAACTCAACTTCAATGACCGATTTGCTGGTTTCTAGTTCGCTTCGACTGCTGGATAGCTCTGAATGTTGACTTCTTAGCTCCTGGACTGTCAAATTGAGGGATTCAAGTTTGGTCTCTTCTGCATTCGTTAGAGCTTTCTCGAAGTGTGTAGACAATTCTTCTTCGTGTGCGGAAATTTGATCAGTCAATGCCTTAACATTTGCTTCCATGTTCCGGAGGGCACGTCGTTTTGCTTCCAAAGTATCTGTCTTATTTTGAAGCATGTCACGCTTGCTTTTAATCTCTTGGCGAAGGGGGATGTTGCTGCCCTGGAACTGCTGTCGTCGCTGTTCAAGCTTCTGCAGCTCTCCCACAGCCTTGGTGATCAATTGGTCCATCTTTTCAAGCTCACTTCTGATCTCGATGCCACGATTTCGCTTAGATTCAACCTCATCACGCCATTTTGTAACAGCCTTTAGGCCTTCGAGGCGGGATTGGCGGGAGTCGTGGAAACCACCAGTCAATGCACCACGTTTGTCGGACCGGTCCCCTTCAGGGGTAATAGCATTTACGCCATGGCTTCGAGCGTATTGTGCGGCGACTTGCAGGTTGGGACAAATGATAGTCTTACCGAATACTTGCTGAAAAGCCTTTTCATATGTTTTATCGTACACCAGCTTTTCGATAATCGGTATAGTGTCGCTTGCTCGAGGAACATTTGCGGGTTTGGGCTTCAGTCGATTCAATGGCATAAACGTAACTCGTCCTAACTTTTCCTTTTGTAGTACCTCCAACACCTTTGTAGCCGTTTCATCCGTGTCGACAACATAATGGAAAAGACTCTGGCCAGCAGTAACCTCGACAGCGGTGCGATACCTTTCATTAACATCAAGAAGCTCTGCAACAGTACCATATGCCCCTTCAAGGTTAAGTTGCCTTTTAATCCGACGGACGGCGGCCAACCCGCGGCTTGTATTATGATCCATCATATGGGATAGGTTCCTTTCCGCACGGTCTAACTCTAGCGAGGCGTTCGATACGATAGAGTCAAGTCGTGCTTCTTCTCTCCACAGCTCCCTATTGGTTTATTAGCATTATTTCTCGAAAATACCGCTACTGGGAGGTGTGAACTTGGCTAACATACTTCCTCTGGTCCATTAATCGATCTCTCTCATCTTTCGCCCTCTGCACCTCCTGCTCCATTGATTGAATAGCATCACCTCTACCATCAAGTTGCTTGCGCAATCTTTCCCCCTCGGGCTCCAGAAGGGCAATGTCATTTTCGAGCTCCTTGATTTCTTCTTCTGTTTGCATCCTTACAGCCTTAACAGTTGAAAGTGATGTATAGGTGTCTTGAATCTCCCGTTGAAGCCATTTATCGCGCTCTGATTTGTTTCTGAATTTGGAATTACGGCCTTGCTTTGCGTAAAGGCGTTGGCGTGCCGTTTCCGCTTCGTCGAGCTTCGCTTTCACAGCTTCTTCTTCCTGCTTCTTGGCTTCAAACTCTGGAAGGATTTTGCTGAGTTCCTTCTCGCGCCCTTTTATAGCCGTTTGGACTGCTTTTAAATTCGCATCTCGACGGGCTTTTACTCGTTGTGCGGCTGATTGTCCTTCGGAAAGAGATTTGGCCTGCAGCTCAGCCTGTGCTAGCGTTCGCGAAACGTCACGACGATCCTCCTCCATTTGAGCTTTTTCCACTTTAAGAAGCTCCATTGACTGTTTTAACTCAGATATCTCCGCGTCTATTTGCGCAATATCATTTTCACCCTGGATGAATCGGTTACGATTCGCATCTGTATCCTCAACTCCCGTTTGTCGCTGCCCTTCAATGTTGTCGAGAGCAGCAGCGATTTCTGCCTGCTCCCGTGAATAAATTGTATATTCGAGACAACGGCGTTCTCTGTCTTTCTCTTGGTAGTTCTTTAGTTCATCCTTTTCTTCTTCTAGCTCCGCAAGTCGCTCGTTGATATAGTCTAGCGACTCGTCGATCTTCGCCCTCTTATTATTCGTTTCGTTCATGATCTTCAATGATTCCGCACGACGTGCCTCATATACCTGGGTACCCGCCACCTCCTTTAAAAGCACCAAACGTTCTGAATCTTTCATGTTAGTCAGAGTTGTCACGCGACCCTGCGGAACGATGTAGTAAGGATTCGATCGCGAGAAGCCAGCCGACTCAAGCAGGTTCATGACATCGGCTTTGGTCGCATTTTTACGATCTAATGTGTATTCGTCCTTCTTGGTACCGATGGTCCGTCGTAGTATTAGTTCTTTTTTGCCGGTAGGGAATCGTTCATCAGAGTTATCGAATATGATTTCAACGTAGGCAGACATCACTGCAGAGCCAGAGCCCTCCTATCACTATCAGTCAGTAGAGGACCTAATTTTTGATAAAATGACTTTCTTACGTACATGTAGCAACGCCTGCCGTTCCTCCCTTCCCATATGAGTATATGCGTCGCTAAGTACGAATCGAATCGCGGCGAAGAAATTACTCTTCCCTGATCCATTACGTCCGACGATGACATTGTGCTTGGGGGAAAACGGTTCGATAACCGTTTGATCTTTGTAACTATGTAGTTCGCCAGACAGTCTCAGTTAGTAACTTCACCACGACTAACAAAAGCACCCAGTCACTCACCTTTTGAAGCCCTGAATGATGATCTGTTTGATATACATCTTGATCTCGAGGATTCAAGCCTCCTCCCGCTGCGAGGCAAAAACAGTGTCTGGCTTGGTTGCAGAATCACAGTGCGACACGTGTGAATGAAAAGAATATATGGCTGAGAAGCGAGAGTTGACAGTTTGCCCAGGTTGTGGTCGCCCTGGAGAGACCGTTTTTCACTTTCAATGGGAGTGGAACGCGTTGGGAGTTGGATGAAGATTGGGTAGGACGCGTTCCCGATTAGGTATTAGGGCTTGATGGAGGGGCGGGTCCGGGCTAACATTTGTAGCGCCGCTGAAATTAATTTTGTACGTCACAGAAATGGCATAAATCAAATTTTAGCCTGAGAAGCTACAACAAGAACAGGGCCTCTCTTAATAGATTTTAATTTCCATCATGGCTTCAAATACCGGAGCCACGGTGCTTGTTGCCAACGATCCTACGGCTCCCTTGGGTACCACAGATGAGCATGCCCCGCCACAACCCGGGAAAGATGAACAGGATGATGAGGAATACTACGATGATATTTTTGCAGATGAGGACCTTGATGAAGATGACTTCATGTCTTCCAATCCCGCAGACCTCACAAAGTCCTACAACAGACAGCGTCGACTAAAAGAAATCGCTGCGGATCCAAACGCTGCCAAATCAACATATCCCAAAACCAACCCCCAGAAACCAACGGTGAATACGCAGGCGAATGTTGACGATCAGATTTCTTCTTTGTCTCGCCATGCTGCAAGATTACGGCTCGATGCCATCCAGTCAGGTTTAGGCGGGAAGGGCGACAGAGGGGCAGACAAAAGTGACCGCGCAACATCAGAGCAGGTGTTGGACCCCAGAACTCGTATGATCTTGCTGCAGATGATCAACAGGAATGTGGTGTCCGAGGTCAACGGATGTCTTTCGACAGGTAAAGAAGCCAATGTTTACCACGCCGTATCTTACCCAGAAGATGATGGCGAGCCGCTCCAACGGGCTATCAAAGTCTATAAGACTTCCATATTAGTTTTCAAGGACCGAGACAAATACGTCAGTGGGGAGTTTAGGTTCAGACAAGGCTACAACAAGTCTAACAATCGAGCGATGGTCAAAGTATGGGCAGAGAAGGAGATGCGAAATCTCAAGCGTCTCTATGCGGCTGGAATACCCTGCCCAGAACCCCTCTACCTTCGACTCCACGTTTTAGTCATGGGATTTCTGGGAAATTCCAAGGGGTTTGCAGCCCCGCGACTAAAAGACGTGGATCTTGCCGGACCGGAACCAGAAGAACAGTGGAAATCCCTCTACATCGAACTTCTCGGGCATATGCGAACTATGTACCAGGAATGTCGATTAGTGCATGCGGATCTGAGCGAGTACAATATCCTCTACCATAATAATAAACTGTACATCATCGACGTCAGTCAGAGCGTTGAACATGACCATCCCCGCAGTTTGGAATTCCTCCGTATGGACATCAAGAACGTCACCGACTTCTTCCGGCGAAAAAGTGTACACACCCTCTCGGAGAGGACTATATTCGAATTTATTACGGCGCATGATGGACCGAAAGCATCGTCCGGATCCAACGATATGTCAGAGGCTGTGGAAAACTTATTCATAACGCGAGAGCAAATTGAAGACGAGGGCGATGCGGAAGCAGATACACACGCAAAAGACGAAGTTGACACAGCCGTTTTCCGCCAGCAATATATGCCCCAGACTCTCGAGCAGGTGTACGATATCGAGCGTGATGTGGAGAAACTCCGTAAGGGAGAGGGCCAAGACTTGGTCTATCGTGAACTGCTGGCGAACAAGGGCGATGCCACCACCACCAGTGCTTCTCGAGCAGCCGGCGATGTGGAAGCGGGAGAGGAAGGATCAGATGAATCTGGAGGTGTTTCAATATCGGATGAAGGGTCGGAATCTGGCTCTCAAGTTGATGACAAAGACCCTTTCGCCAAGAAACCTCCCAGGGGGAAGCGGTTTGAGGACAAGGATGCGAAAAGGGACCATAAACGACTTGTGAAGGAAGAGAAGCGCGAGCAGCGAACGAAGAAGATTCCCAAACATATTAAGAAGAAACTTATCAATGCGTCAAAGAGGAAGTAAATTTATTCATTTTTTCGGTTACCTTAGATGGGGATGGTTTCTTCGACTTGGTGAATCGTTTTTAGATATATTAATGACTTAGCATGAATGACGCCTACAGAATTACAGATGAAAACTGTATTTCTTCTGCCCCTAAACTGGTAAAAGTTTTTTCATTCTTTCACCGCATTCAGTAATTCGGGGGAAGAAAATATAAATGCCCGGCGCTTATTGCTTCTGAGGAGCATCATATATCAAGATCAAAACAGGTGCAGTACATAAGCAACAGAACAGTTACGGGTGGTACATCAAACATGGAGCGGACCTCTTCAAAAGCAATTAGCTTTTCCTTCAAGTTCAGTGAGAACTGAGGTTCCGACATAGTCCGTAATTCACCCCTACAGCAATAAACCCATCAGAGCTCTCTTTGATCCTCATTCCCTCCATAAAACATCACAATACTCCAGCATCGCGACACCTCAGTCACTTCCCTTGGTTGCGTGAATCTCAAGCAAGACAGATATACACTATGTTCGTAACAATGGAAACATAGGTATAAGAGCCACACCTGTTTAAGATATGCACAAAAGTCATAATTGAAAGATTCGACGAAACTGGCGGGAAGGGCGAGATTCCAATGCTGAGATTGTGGGATTTTCGAGAAAGGTTGGAGCCAAAATTTGTCTTTTATGGGGGGGAAAAAAATGGCCATGTTCTTGCTTTCATCATTTGGGTTTGCTTAGTTTGAAGAAGCACACGCGTTGATGGGCCTTTTTCAGAATTCCACAACCGTCGCTGTTTAAGGGGAGTAACATGTGGCGATAGGGAGAAAATGGTTAATAGCATTATTGGGTTCTGTAGCGTAATAGAGTCCGGCATTGCTTTACCTATTGAGTCAACGAGGGTCAAAATTCCAATACCTTTAAACCATTATGCCGGGCGATTGAGGCTTTCCGTTAAATATTGAATTGCGGGAGAAATGTTGAAGATTCTGGGCTAGGTTGGAAGCTGGTCACGTTACCAGGCTCTAAAGTGGTGGGAGCACCAAGTTAGATATCTTGAGAGTACTGTACAATGAAAATCTCTATAGCACATGCTCAAGTTAAACTCAATTGCCGAGTCAAAATTTTTAAAACACCTCCATTTTTGCCCCTGAATGCCATCAGGTCATGACAGGGGAAAGCCTTGCCCCCTTTGCTCGTAGCTTTAATCGTGCGAGCGCTTGTTGGACTACAGGTTTGGGCAACTGCGGTATGCTGTCATCACTTCCACCAACGTCATCATCATTCCCAGCAGTAGCAGTAGTGGCGTCATCATGTCTGGCAGGTGTAGGCATATCAGCTGCGGTGCCATCATCTGCACCTCCGTCCGCATCTCCGCCCGCACTCGATCTTTCATTACCTTCAGCCCATTCTTTCGCTGTAGACTTGTGAACAGCATCTCCACCTTCAAGTTTCCCGCCAGAAACTCTTGTGAATTTAAGCCGTGCAGGACATCTGCCAAGGCCCGGCCAGATATCCGACGGTAAATAGTCTCCGTACTCTGTCCTAAACAGCTCACGAGCACGCACATCGTCGTCGAATAGCCTGTCTAACTCCCGTCTCGTTTCCTTAAGGATTTTATCAACGGCAAGACGAACAGCTTTCCGCCGCGTAACTTCCATAATCAGTCTGTCGTATGCATCTAAGAAGCCAGCGTAGAGGCTACGGAGATCGACCAACTCTGTCATGCCGGCTTGGATATGCTCATGCTCCTCGCTCCAAACACGAGTAAAGGCATGTGCTTGGTCGATATAATCTGTCAACTGCGACGAGGCTACTGTTGATAGACGGTGAAAAATATCGGTGGTCGAGGTGTAGACGGAGGTAAGGGCATCGCGCTGCTCCAGTACCCGTTCAAGTGTTATTTCCATTTCAGCGACACGGTCTTGGATTTCTAACACGACGTCCTCCACCTCGGATGCGTCCTTTGTTAACACGTTTATCATCTCTTGATATTCTGCTTTTGTTATTGGCTCAAGTGGTGTGTGAAGCATTCCACTGCCATGATCGTCCTGGATTTCATTTCCAACACTGACGCCTACGTCAACACCGGTTGGCAAGTCACCAGTGATCGATCGAGCAGCGGCACCACCGCCTTCAGTGTGCTTTACTGCCGTTACACAGAGATCAAAATGTTTAACCAAGGATTCCAAGAGGTCAGCCATACCCCGGGCATGAGCCTCTAGGGAACGTAAGAGCTCCGGGATAAGAGATGGGGATGGAATGCTGACTCGTGACGCAGAAGGTGAAGAAGAAGACAAGGATGACGAGGAGCCCAAACGCTTTTTGACTACATCCCGATATTTTCCCAAAGCTTGTTGTATTGAATGAATATCGTTGTCGAACGCACGGTTGGACTGATCGAGTTCAGCTTGTGCCGCATTAGTGTTATCAATCGACGCCTTCAGCAACAACTGGAGATCTTCCACCCCGCGATCATCAACGAAATCATATAGGGTTTTCGGCTCCTCGTCTGCGGGCCTAAACGCAGCTTCCACGGTCGTGTCACGTAGCATGTCCAACGTTTCCGTCAGCCGCGCTCCGACAGTATCCATTTCCTTTAGCGCAGCTGCAAATTCCGATCGACCCCGGTGGGCCACCCGCTCCACTTCAGTTCTCACGCCATATAACAGCTTCAGTTGCTCGTCTAAGCCTCGTCTCAGAAAACTGGTGCGTGATGAGACTATGACACTCTCCTCCAGAGCGGCTCGAGCAGTAGTAACTATTTCATTGGCTCGCCACACATGGTGAATGGATGACAGCGAGCGCTTTGCAGCAACTAAATGCGAGACCAATGCTTCCAAATCGGGTTGCTGGGATGTAATGCTAGATTCCACGTCCTCCGCTTGGTCTGCACCCATCTGGGCTTGGTATGGTGATGGCGGCATCATGGAGTAATATTACGTAGGAATAAGATGACTGCTATTTTTCTTCAATTATTTTTTCCTTTTTTATTTTTTTAAATATTTTTTGGCTGAAATCCCACGCCTTCCTCACGCTCCGATTTGAGGTGTGTTGGGCCGTGACTGCGTTGATCTGGTTGGGGTTAGCTCTACATAGTTGAACCCGGAGTTGGTGTGCGACCGAATGAGACAACCAGGCTATTATCTATCTGGTTCTCTCTGTCTGAATTTCAACAACCTTGTCAAAAATAATGGCATCATCCTAGGCAGGTATCAGCAACTGTTTCGGGTTTATAGTTGTATTTCAGGAGGTTTTAGCAGGTGGGAGTAATCAAGTACAATAGGGTCGAAAGACGACATCCAACGACAATATGGCGAATCATGAAACAAGAAGAATCAAATTTTCATACGGAGACAATAATAACTCCGTACAAAGTTTTGGTAATTGATTTCTGCAAAGTTTTATATGCGATAGGGGGGGGGGGAGGGGTTCTTGAATGCTAATTCCCCAATTTCTCCGCCCAATGTAGGATAGTATAATTTGCATGGGTCAAAATGGTGTGAGGGGAGGAGATACATATTTAGAAATTAATATATTCAACTGACCGAAGGGATATCTTCTCCCCAGCGTATACATATATAAGCCTAGAAAATCACGGCGGGTACAAAACGCTATTTCGAAATAGGCTCTGCCAGGAGTCACGCGTAGTACGATCTACCGGAGTACAATATGAAGGGATATTATGGCTTTCATGGTAACCTGGTCATAATGACATGCAAAAAATTCAGAAGCTGAGGTGATAGGGGTATTCTGATTGCCCATATGGACGAAGGATAATTGGTAGTAGGATTTATGGATGGAAGATGCTGGAAGCTGGTTTAACCTACTACTCGACGAGAAACTGCTCACGTGAGGGTATGCCACCCGCTATACCGCATTAGGACTAGGCTTTTATGGCACCAAGATCAGCTGCGATCGCGTCAGTTTTTGGTGGCAACCTTTTACTCCGTCCGCAGTGATCTGTTAAAGGGGGACCTCAACCGACGACCATGTTTCACGAGGCGGTTATATCTTCTGCGAATCCCTGATTATATTTCTCTGCTCTCTTCGCCTTAAGTGCAAGAGGAGAGAACTTGGGATATCAGGGAACCTTGGAAGAGAAAATATAAAGAATATAAAGACCTGTGTTCACTTGCTGAACCGGGTATTGTGCCGATTTTGCCGTTTGCAGCCCATCTGTACAACTTCGACTGGGGAATTATCCAACCGCCTTCTTCCTTTTCATGCCAGCCATTTAATCAAATCGACTTGATCAACCGTGACCATCTTCCCACCTCCTGGATCGAGAAAAAAAAAATCCATCGTCAATTGTCCAACATATTTCCCTTGCGATGCAACTCCTTAGCCCGTCCATAATGGCATCGAATTATGCTGTCCAGTCGCCAGCCGTGGCCATTGATAGTGACAGTCGTTCCCAAAAACTCGGAGAGGATGTTGATAGGTCTCCCCGCAAGCGAAAAAGACGTTCGGATTCGACTCCGGAGCCCGATCCATCGGATAATCTCTCCCCAGCAACTCCACAACCATCCACATCGCAGTTCCCAGATTCTGAGCAATCTGGCGAAGATACCGTATACGACAGCTCATCCGTAATCCCATCCGCAAACTCAGCAGATAAAAACATTTCCCCCTTCCTTACCAAGCACATCCGTGATCACTACGCGCCAATGAATCGATTCGAGCCGCAAAAAAGTGAACGGAATCCGAATTCTAAGTACTGTTACCGACACAGGCCTGACTTGAAATGCCGCCGTCAAGCGGATGAGTTGATAATGGATCAGATGCAGCAGGTATGTTACTCACCCTGGGGGTAGACAAGCACGAAATATAAATAGGAATTAAAGGAAGACAACCAAGGCGGAATTTTAGCCCCCTTCGATCTCAATTTTTAGACTTAACACTTCTCTAATACCAACAAATATAGGAACTGCACACTCTCTCACAAGCCGACCAACAAAGTATTGCCCATTTCTGGTCACTTTTTTCGGCCGCTCCGTCCAAGCACCGTAACCTTATGCTCCAGGGACTCCTCGCTCAATGCTGCTTCCCTCAGCTCTCCTTTTTGTCCGCCAGCGTCCGCGACTTAATCAGAATTGACTTTCTTGCCGCTCTTCCAACGGAAATATCCTTCAAAATTCTTTCTTATCTTGACACCGTATCATTGTGTAAAGCCGCACAGGTTTCACACCATTGGAAATACCTTGCCGACGACGACGTCGTTTGGCATAGAATGTGTGAACAACACATTGATCGCAAATGCCAAAAATGTGGATGGGGTTTACCACTTCTGGACCGAAAGAGACTCAGAGATTCGAAAATGCGGATTCAAATGCGAGCTGCTGGACGTGGTGTGGACAAGGAATCGTCAAACACCATCTTGGAAAAGACTGACGACGGAAATATTTCTGGAGAGCAACTCTCAGTCCCGTCGAGTTTGTCGAAACCATCGCAATCTCCAGGCCATTGGAAATCAGGAGACGAGGACTACTTCAAGACCCGATTTCGACCTTGGAAGGACGTGTACAAGGATCGTTTCAAGGTTGGCATCAACTGGAAGCATGGTCGTTGCACCTCGAAAATTTTCAGAGGCCATTCGAACGGTGTTATGTGTTTGCAGTTCGAGGATAATATCCTTGCGACCGGATCCTACGATACCACCATCAAAATCTGGGATACTGAAACGGGCCAGGAGTTGCGCACTCTTCGCGGTCATCAATCTGGCATTAGATGCCTTCAATTTGACGACACCAAGCTGATCAGTGGAAGCCTTGACTGGACCATCAAAATTTGGAATTGGCGCACTGGGGAATGCATTTCAACCTATACAGGCCACCAAAGCGGGGTGATCTGTCTCCACTTCGATTCTACCATCCTTGCCTCAGGCTCAATGGACAACACTGTTAAGATATGGAATTTCGAAGATAAATCAACTCGTGTCCTCCGTGGCCACAGAGACTGGGTCAACTCAGTCAAAGTAGATACGGCCTCTCGAACCGTATTCACCGCCTCTGATGACCTAACTGTCTGCCTCTGGGATCTCGATACAGGAAACGTCATTCACTCCTACGACGGCCACGTCGGCCAAGTTCAACAGGTCCTCCCGCTACCACGCGAATTCGAATTCGAAGAGCACGATGCAGAATGCGCAGATGACGGACAGAGCACGACTTCAGGTGGCCCTGGCTCAGAACACGAATTCCATCACCATCACGGTACTCTATCTGAGCAACAACAGCAACAGCAACAGCAACAGCAGCTCCCCCGCTCCCCACAACCCTCACATACTGTTTCGCCAGCGTTCCAGGCCATATTCAAAGATGGCCGTCCTCTCCCGCCACGATACATGCTCACTGCCTCTCTAGACTCAACTCTTCGTCTCTGGGAGGTAGCTACCGGCCGATGCCTGCGCACGTTCTTTGGCCACGTAGAAGGAGTATGGTCTCTTGCAGCAGACACTCTGCGCCTAGTCTCCGGCTCCCAGGACCACATGGCGAAAGTCTGGGATCCTCGCACTGGCCGGTGCGAACGGACCTTCACAGGCCATGCAGGTCCGATTACTTGCATAGGCTTGAGTGATAGTCGTTTCGCAACGGGCAGCGAAGATTCGGAAGTTCGCATGTATAGTTTCAGGTGCTGATTTTTACCTGTTCGACTTTTTTTATTTTTTATTTTTTTAATTTTTTTTTACTTTTTTACTTTTTCTTTTTCAGTTTGTTGAACTGGGGTTCCAATGGGTTTCTATCGGTGTTATTTCACCCGGTTTAGGGCTGGTTCTTTTCTTTCTATACCCTTTAGACCCCCGACATACGGTAAATTTTCCCTTCCGTCAATATATTTAAAACGGGTCTTCCCTTGTTACATCACCAGCATTCGTTTTTGTTGCATGTTGCTATCTACATTATGAGGTAATTCAAATGCTTTGCAAAGTATGCCCCTAAGGATTGCAAAGGATATAAAAGAAAAAGAAAAGAGATTTTCTTTTTTGCACGCACACGTATAATTTGTTCGGTAATGATATTACGAATATAACATTTTCATACATATTTGGTGTTCGCTATAACATGATGCACTTTAAACCTCAATAGGATTGCTGAAACTTCTCAAAGGTTTCTCGTGTCTTTACGGAGTCCTCTGTAATTAGTTGCAGTGGAAATAGTTGCCTGATTATTTGGACTGGCTAACTGTCCCCGTGTTGTTGCGCAGCAACAACGATCAGCCAACCAACTTTTGCGAGGCCGACCACCTACCTAGATAACAAAGGAAACACTTCAGCAATCCTTTCCTGTGAGCAGTATTTCCCTCCATCAGTGCATGACAAAACGTCTTCTTCATCGATCTTCAAACCTCGCGATGGACTTTACAGACGTCGATGTGACCGAGATCACCTTCAAGGAGCAGCTAGCTAAACGCGATTATTGCATGGTATTCTTGGTGGTCATCAGGGGTGAGGCGTGTGTCATGAAAGTAGTGGGTTATAATAGACTCCTCTCTGCCTTCTACAGACGTTATTCTCTGATGCTTTCCCTAGCACCACGGCCAAGGCCCTAAACAGCCATGGGACTCCAAGATCCGTGAAACGAACATCTTTAAATGTGAATCGACAGCGTATCGACGCTTGACACACACCGGAGTCTGCGGCCGGGGTATAACTCCTCAGTTCTACCGCACGATTGAAAATATTGATCCGACTCGGTGCCTACCACATCTTGAGCCATTTGTCAAAGACGAATATCCGCCCACAGGTATCTTCTTAGAGTACATTCCCAACATGAAAGAGCTGAGTTGGACCAATTACAATGAAAAGATGATGCAAAATTTTGTTGACGGGTTGAACACAATCCACGACAAACTGGTCTACCACGATGATGTGCATCCGAGGAATTTGATGACTGTGGAAGGGGACCCAGAAAGGGCAATTTGGATAGATTTTGACAGAGCACAGACCTTCGATGGAGAGCTTACAGAGAGGCAGCAGGGATGGATTGCGTTTGAGAAGAAGCTTATGGCTGAGGTGGCTGATACGATGGTCTGTGACCTCTGCTCCTTGCACAGTTATATGCTGCCTACTTTTTAACTAATCCCGGTGGGTCTCTGCAATTACAGAAACATGACTTTGTCACGGGGAAATTCGATAAAACGCGTCAGTACTATCGGTGACCCAAAAAACCTAGGGATGACAAAGGAAGGTGGGTAAATACTTAATTCTTAATGACCATGCCACCCCGGAAGTTCTATGATCGAGGGCGTAATGTTCACATAACCTCCCTAACTAAAAAGTTTAGTTTCTTGTCAGTTGAAGATATGATAATAGAACTGGAAAAGGCAGATCTCCTCTTTTGAAAATTTCCGGACTACACGTCGAACAAAGCTCGAGTTGCATAGTAGATATTGTGGGATCACAGCTTGGCTTCTCTTCCAGACCGTCAAGGTTCGATGATCGACGACAGCGCAGTGCGATGGCCCCTGACGGGTGGCCAACGTACCTAGGTATATGATTTGGGGGAGGCTCGAATTATGGTATAGAAATAGAGGTTATCTGAAGTCTTTGATGAGAGAAGCGGCGGACTTTTGGGAAATGAATTTGGCGGAGGGTTACAATAATATCAGGCGACGACGCAATTTCCCCTTGAAAGTTTGTGTTTGGACTCGGTACAGATGAAGCTAGATAGGGGTACAGTCAGGTCCCTTGTCCATTTTTCTTCCGTTTTTCTTCTTTCATTTTTGTGAACTCTATTTATGCTCATCTTTTGCTCTGTGTTAATTGCTGCTGAAAAGAAAGGCCGCAGCGCGCGTAGGTTACTGAACAACTTTAGATAGGTTTCACTTAGAGATATCTAAGTACGTATATGAATTTTATAACAATAATTCTTTTTAATATACAATCTTGTTGATTTTTCGTCTATCAGAGTCAGACATAAAGAGAAAACAAAAACATGGGGAAGTGGAGCACAAATGAGAAAGAAAGCTAGATGAGGCAAAATTTCGCACCCGAAAGCCTCACATGAGGCAGTTAATGAAATGATACGGCGCCTACTTCGTCAACAGAGATTAAAGAAACCAAACTGTACAATACACATATGCATACATGATCTATCCCAAAATCCACACATGTTCATATCCCCTAAATCCTCGCATTTCCTTCCGCCCGCGCAGCTGCCATCAGCAACCGTCGCCGATAATGATCGCGGAACTTCATCCGCGTTAAAGTTCCGTATCCCACAGCACCCAAAAAGGCTCCGGCCCAGATGCTGGTTATTATCAGGCCTGTGGGGAAAATTCCTAAGTTAGTGCCTGGCAAAACAAATGCTGTCGCTGCAGATACGATGTCCGGGAGTCTGGAACGGGCCTCGGGAATGGTGATGTTGACAGGGGAGTTGTCTTCGTTTGTGAAAAATCCTGCAACGTAAGATAAGGTGTCTGATGAGAGTGTGGTCATGACGAGTTGTTGTCTTTTTGGGTTTGGCGCGCCGATGGTTATGTTGGGGATCAGAAGGACGCGGATATCATCTCTGCAAATAATCAGGTTAGGAAAACTCTTCGCTCTGTAGAAGATGAAAGGGGAAAAAAAAGTACTTGGAAAGGACGAGTTTATGGAAATGGGTGACATGGTTCTGGAGGTAAACATACTGTGTCAGTTTTTCAAGTTGTAAAAGCGTCGATATCTGCCCGAAATGTCGGAATTCTTGTAACAATGCCATCTCCTTCTGTCTATTCCGAGTGCCATCAACAAGTCGACGGGGATCCGAAATTGTGGCTTCTGGTATGTTCATCTGCAGGGTATACTCAGAAGGTGGGATCCCGGAAAATTCCCCCACCGCTTCAGTCACTTGATACACTCTAATATCAGCCTCGAATGCGCCCGTTTTATTGTCGAAAAACGGAATATTGAAGCAAGCCGCCATACCAGACGGATTCACAACTCTCTTTAAGTCGCCAAGAGCCTCGAGGCAGCCCACGGTGGCGGAAGCATTGAATTGTTGTTCGTCGAATACAGGGGGTGGAGTCGATTCTGAAGTCTCCGTTGGAGGATTCTGTTCCGTCGGAGACTGGGTAGGGGCATCCCGCTGCGGCGATGTTGCTCTCCTCTCCAGGTCATATCCAATTTGAAGCAGATCAAATGCATGATTCAGCATGTTTTCATCAACATCGGTAGACTGACGGATATTTTGCCGATCTAGCACCTGCTTTGTGATGCCTGGAGGGAGGGATGTGAGGAGAGCGAAAGCATATAGCGACACAGATGCTATTCGCATCGTGAGTGTCTCTTATATATATACTTGAAAGAAACAGAGAGGTCATATATCGAGCCAGGGAAACAAGCAAGCCAGAAGTTGGTATTTCGTCAAGCAAAAACGATCCAGATATTGAAATCGATGCAGAATCGGAAACGAAGCAAAAGCAGCCACTAAGCAGCAGAACACGGTTATCCGCGAGGAGGAATGTATTGGCAAATCAAGGGACCTGCCCTAGAGTAATGATTTTGATGATTGTCACCCCCTACTGAAGAAGAAAGAGAAATCTGAGCTGACAGTCAAAGAAATTAAATGCATAATAATAATCAGGGTTTGTAAGTAAGTAGGAAAGAAAAGCAAGCGATAGAGAGTACTATATCCAAAGTAGCGGGTATCGTTGCAGCCAGGAAAGAAGCACCATGGCTGGATCTCATTTTGCCTCTAGATAAAAGAGAGCAGCCACCCCCAAAAAAATGATAGGCAGATATAAATCAAACACTGAGCCTGGAATGCATGAGGGCAGAGGCATTGACAGCACTTGGGGGAATCTCGTTACACGACGAAGCAATGAGCGCGAAAATATGGTGGATAGGGAATGCCGTGCTACACCTGGTGTCGCACCAGCTCGGATCCAAAAATAGCCACATAGATGCTGGGTGGTTGGAACGCATTTGGCGGGATATTTAACGCTGGCCAAAGAAAGCAAGCGTTTAGAGCCATTAAATTTAACAGAGCTGGGTGCTCTCTTTTGACAAATATTTGACATTGTCCGAAAGGCCAATCACAAGATCGAACCCGAACGCTGTCATCGATCGGATCCACCGAGCAAGCATCCTTGGCCAATCCTGGACCAAGATCTGCAAGGAGGAGCTAAGGCTTGTCGCATGCTGTTTAGATCAGACTTTCGATGTTACAGGTTGGCGGCAGGGCCGCAGGGGGCGGCGTAGTCAAGTTAAGATGGGGCCAGTTTCGGCGTATCAAATGGACGCCTGCACCAGTCCAGTGTTGTTGGAGGGCAAGCTGCCGATCAGGTGATTTGATCTATCCAGCAATCAATACTAAGACGTTCTTACATCGAAGAGAAATTTGATTTTGACGGACTCTCTCTCTCTCTCTCTCTCTCTCTCTCTCTCTCTCTGTCCCTCTCTGTCCCTCTCCGTGTGTGTGTGTCTGTTGAAATTTACCGCTATCCACCTCCACCCGAATTTCTATTTCGATCTCTTGAGAACAACTACTCGGAGTTTGCCAGGCCCCCACCATGGCGCCAAACTCGGGTGGCAGATAGGCTACGACGTCAGGATTCGGACAAGACCACCACGCCAAATGGCTGTTGCATATGATGCAGAGGGTGATTACGCGGTAAACCAGGCCCTCGGGGCTTGCTGCTGTTGGCTCACCAGGGCCAAGCTCAATCAATGTATCTGAACATTTTCAGGCTTTGCCTTTCACCTTCGAACACTGACTTGGTCGTTGAAATATACTTGGGTCCTTTCTAATTGCTTGGGAAGAATACTTGAGCCTTACTACACGTTGGGGCAGGGGCCTGACAGTGACAATAAAGAGGATTGTAACAGCTGACGTTTTGCCCACGTCTCATGCATACTAGCATCAGCCAAACTCGACAAAGACTCTAGCGTAAGCCAGGGTTGATTGAAAATGATAGCGCGGTTGAACCCAAAGCTTGCAAAAAGAGCCTTAGAATCTGCCTGGTGGAAACGGGAACATTGATAATTATCACTATCAGCACAGCACCGCGAAGTTCCGAACAATTCGTCAGAAGGATGAAACTCAAATATCACAAAAAGTTGTGAGTTTGGATGCAAACCCACCACCGGAAAAGCCCGCTTGATGTCCAAAAAGCGAACGCATGTATTGTGCAGCACATCGGTCAGTTACAAATGAACCTGAAAAGAGTGTGTAGCAGGGTTAGGTATATATAACCATATGATAACCTCCACCCCTAAGTCAAAATTTCCCAAAGATGTTTTGTATAAATTCCAAGGTTGTCTCATGTCACTAACGTCTATATATATATATATATATGGACTCTAGGCTTATACTTAATCTCTGCATTTGAGAGTGAAGATCTGAGGTTCCGTTACGGCTCCGGGCCATGCATTTTTCTAGCAAAATTAAAGTCGAGGTTTCCGAGCGAGAGCGCTGCATCATGTAGAGAAAAGCTTCGAACAACACCCACTGCTTGTCGCGGGAGTAGAAGGAAAATGGGGTATTGGAAGTAAGCATTGCCATCGACATCAGTTCGGCTCACCTAGCGAGTTGCAGAAAAGGAAACTGACTCTATTTGAAATGGAGTGGAACGACGAATGCTTCATTGAAAATGTCAAGCTTAGGTTTGTCCATGCAAATGTCCACAAAAGGCATCAGAATGAGAACAGCAAGGCGTACTTGCCACGGAAAAAGAGGACAGTCAACATCGCCCCTTCTCAGCAGATTGCTGGACTTTTTGTTATAAATAAACAGGTCTCTCTCACTATTCGCTTCTCTCTCTTCTTTTCTCTCTATTTCTCTTTCTCCACCGCGATATATTTAGATATATATTGAAATATCTGCTTCGGTCTGTCACTCGTTTAGTCAGTCATTCGTTTATCGGCGTCAGAAGCTAAGAGCCTCTCCTCGCCCTCTTTTATTTCCATTTGGTTATCACAAAAATGGCTTCTGCTGTCCATGTTGGATTCCGTTTTTTCGAACCTCGTTTAATCTCTTAATTTATTATCGTCTTGCTTCGTTTCGCGTGTCATTCGCCGTTTCCTGCTATTACAATGCAGTACCTCTGCATCTCCCAATTCCATTTCTCCTTACTTAGCTTTGCTGTATTGTGGATTGCAAAAAGAAAGCCACATCATCTCATTAGGGTAAGTGCCAGTGACTGTCTGTTGTATACAGTAGGTACTCACTCTCTCACAGCCGAACTAAGACGCTACTTTCCTATCGCAGCTCACCGTTTCGCCATGGAACTGTGGTTTGTTGCCAATACACTCGGGCGGATGTGTTGTTCTTGTATTCGTTGTTCCCCCAGGAAGAGACGACGGTACACTTCGCGCTCGGAAAGTGAGGGTCACGATCTTCAGAGTCAAAGCAACCAGGGCCAAGGATTTCGAGGCCAAGGGGTGCATCTGCAAGGACACGAACACTCGGGTCAAGGAAGTCATTTTCAACAGGCGAAAATGAAAATGGAGCCACGCTACCCAATGTCTGACGTACAACGTGCTCAAGTTGGGCTGGAATTGAATCACCCAAACCACAATATTTCACAACAGGCAGCCACCGCGCCGACTTCATCTTCAGCGCCAGTAAAGAAAGGATATAAAGGAAGAAGTCAAGGCAGGGTGATGGCTGCTGCTGCCAACAGCCACCAAATAGACCAATCCACAGATATCACCACCAGGTCGTCAGATGTCGCACCAGAGCGGAGAGGTGCAGCTTGCAACTTTCAACCAATAGATACCACTTCGGAGGACTTCCCCTGGTCAATGACTGGTTCAGCGATTTCTAAAGTAATCAAAGTCGAGGGCATGAGCAGGTCGACTACAGGGTGCGATTCCCCTAAAAGTGAAGAGCCCCCATCAAGTCGGTTCGAAACCGACCGTAACAGTATTGAAGTGACGGAATACAACGCCAATCCAAACTAGAAAGCCAATCAATGCCCGGTAAGTGACTTTCGGGGGGGATGAAATCTGGAAATTCAATTTCGAGCATAGTCTGGTCAATATCAAATGAGGACCCATGCGAAAGCGACAATTATAGAGGCCTGAAAGCATAATTTTATTCTCGATCAGGGGCGCACCCAATATTTACACCTAAGGCGATGGTGCAGGTTTCTTACGATTGGTATATACGTCAAATTGCAAGATTGAAAGGTCACAAGGGAAGCAGTAGGCAATTGGCCGGAAGTTTTAATAAGTTGACTTTGCCCCCCTTTTGTTGGAATAATAACAATATGTTTCGTCTTTGTTGTTTCTGCATTATTCACTGTTTTTGGGTGTTCATAAATGCGACGTATTTGATTTTTTTTTTTTTTTTTTTTTTTTTTTTTTTTTTTTTTTTGTTTTTTGTGCGAAAATCTTCGCTGTCCACCACAGCACGTAGCTAGTCAATTGAAATCGAAAGTATCACTGTCCGGGAATATAAGCTCAGTCCCAGCTACTATAATAATTCCAGACCCTGATTTCCATGGAGAAAGAGGTGCACGGGGATTCTATAGCAACAGAAAAGCACACTCATTTGTACAGGGCGAGTTGATGATGAAATGCCAGGATTGTAAAGGCATAGACACTCATGCTGTAACGAAAAGCGAAGCTAGCTGTAGACTTGCCTATTAAAACCGGTGTGACCGCATTTTCCCCCGCAATAATAAGAGTCAATTGAGCGTTTTCCATCGCTGATAGGTCGATGGCCGCATTGCGAGCAGAAATGGGTTTTTGCGCAATTGCTGGGCGGCGAGATGAACAAGCTCGAAGGCAAAATCTCCTACTTTGAAGTGTGCGTTTAAATACTGAGGAAAGGTGGCAGCTGACTTCAGGATCCTGTAACTCTTTTGTATGGATTTTCGTTTTGATAACTTTGATTTAACTCAACTTTAAACCATAATAGGAGCAACCCAGGGGAGTAGAAAACGTATCAGTCTTCAGGCATCGGTCTGGTAACCTCGTAGAAAACCGGTCCAAATCATACTTGCGCCAATCATCATCCGCATTCACTTCTGCTTCTGCCTTGTCATCCTCTTCCGTTTTCCGGAGTATTGCTTTGGCCAAAACATCTTGGTCGTTATCAGCACACACAAGATGAACTCATTTGCAACTTCGGGGGCCACATCGGACTCCGCCATCCTCTTTGCGAGTTCACACATTGAAGATTTACTGAAATCGAGCCTAAGCTTCATCGTCGTTGTACGTACTGTTTCAGCGGTAGATCACCCAGCTGCATTTGGTCACACCTAACATCAGGCAGTCTATCACGGATGTTTTCGGCGTGTGAGGAGGGTACAGTCCTTGAGGAGGTTACCCAGAGGTGCATCATCTTGGGCGGAGATGGAATTGACGCACGGTACTAAATTAGTGGGGCTGGCTAATTAAGGCAGTCAAACATGAAGTGAGCACTGAGCATGTTTTGGATTTTAGTGGAGCTTCAGGCGCCACATGGGGATACGGAGCTCAAATTTTGTTGAGGGCCGTTCAAACCAGACAAACCAAAGCCGATATAACTGCCTTCTAACCTGATAGTTATAGTTAAATCTGGTTGGTGGAGAACACCTGGTATCCACCTGGAATATTGCCGAAATGCCGAGAGAGCGTAACTGAAACTTTTGAATGGTGCTAAAGTAGTATATGTAGCATAAAATAATTTTGAAGAAGATGGAAGCGGCGGAGGTTTTCAATCTATCAAGCTCTTCCATTTGTCAATTTATCCTACAAAAATGCTTCTATGTTGGAACGGGGGATTGCAATAGATTGCAATAGGTGCGAGGCTTGCTAGTGTACCCCTAATCTATCAATCATTCCATCAAAGACTCTAAAAATACAAAGAATTCAATTATCCCTAGTTTCTTCTTGCGATATTCACCTGCAAGGCCTTTTTTTTTAAACAAAAAAAAAATAAAAAAAAAAATAGCAGCGTTCTCCCCTTAACTTCGCACATGCCCATGCAGTATCATCTCCTTTTTTTATAGCGTATACCTAAAAAGTGGCGACCGATCACCCATCGTCTGTAATTGCTCATCCGTATATTTTGCGTGTACTTCTTCCTCTGACATTTTCGCACGGCGCTTGTTCCTGGTTGTGAAGATGAACTCCAGCGCCAAGGCAGCAACTACGCCAGAACTAGCGAATGCAAATGACAGGCCAAACCCAGTGGGGTACTTGGGCTTTTCCTTCTCAATATACATGAACGAGCCGGGAATGCCTCCGCAATTTCCCAGGGAAATCATGAACGCAACTCCCATGGCGCGCTTCCTTTCCCCGGCAAGGTTGTTCAGCGTCCAGGCGTTTGTTGCGGGCAGGATTGGATAGAATCCAATGCAGGCCAATACGACGGCGAAATAGCAGAGCGCGATGTTGCTCTCGATTTCAGCAGCTTTGGCAAAGAGGATGGCAAATCCGACGATCACACAAAGCTGGCCTCCAACTATGGGTGGCATGCGCCAGCGGAACTTGTCGGCATAAAAGGACGAAACAAATGCGGAGATTGCTCCAGCGAAATAAGGAGGCATGGTGAGCAGTTGCGCATTTGCAGACGTGTAGCCCATATTTTTGATGATTTGGGGCATGGTGAATTTGAGCCCGTAGTTGGGCACGGCGTTGGACCAGAAGTTCAGCACTTGCAGGTAGAGATGGCCGTCTTTAAGAACCGAAAAAAGAGTCTTCCAGTCGAATTTGTTGGCCTTCTCATTAACAACTTGGCGGCCTCGTTGCGCGAGGAGTCGGAGTTCCAAATATCTGATTTCTTGTGGTTCGAGCCAGCTAGTAGAGAGCGCAGGCGAGTCCACTAAAATGAAGAAGCAGGCGATTCCGAGAAGCACAGAGGCTGCGCCTTCGACGAGGAAGATCCATCTCCAGCCTTCAAGTCCGCCGATGCCATCCATTTTTGCCAGTCCAAATGCAAGCAGGCCTGAAAATGCACCAGCCAAAGCACTGGCTGTGTAAAAAATAGCAAGTCGGGTCTGAGTTTCGTGTGGTAAATACCATCTCGAGATTGTCCATACAGCACCGGGAAAGAATCCAGCCCTAGATTCAAAGAAGAAGGCAACGGTTAGTTTCAGGAAAGCAAATCAGAGATTATGCCAGCGAGATGCAATGGCCAGACATACTCGAAAACACCGAGCAGGAAACGAGTCACGACGAGGCCTGCGAAATTTTTCACAACACATGTGAGTGTCATGACAATGCCCCAGCCCAGTGTCAGCATTCCAATATACACTGATGGTCGCTTAAATCTTCCAAGAAGAATATTGCTGGGGACCTCTGTACGCACTCAAGGGTTAGGATTGGACTAAATCTCGTCGAATATTGGATGATGCATGGGATGACATACCGCAAAGGACGTAAGGAACGAAAAAGATGGCCAGAGCAATATTGTACTGAGGTCCAGTCATGTTTAGGTCATCCAAAAGCCCCTCGATTTTGGCGTTACCTTCTCCAGTCAGCTATATGAATTTTATCGGTAACATACAACCAGTGAACCAGATGCACGGAGCTTGAGGGATTGACCAGGGATTGACTAGGGGTCGACCAGGGGGTTGAAAATTTTAGGGGATTATTTCGATTCAACTCACCAATATTTGCTCGATCAATGTATGCGCATAGGTAGAGAATCATCAAGACTGGGGGTAGTCGCCAGTCAATCTATATTTATTTTCAAATAGTAAGTAAACCCAAACTGCACAGTGAAGAAGATACTACTGATAATTACCTTGCGGATACACTTTTTCCTCTCCTCCTCAGAAAAATTTGCCAGAAAGGAAGCATCGTCAGGACTCAACCCAGCTTTCAAGTAGGTTTCCTCGAGGCTCGTGCCAGTCTCGGCAAGCTTCTCAAGTGACCGGTCTTCCAACCTGTGAAGCTCTTCTTTGGAAGGCTCCATGATGTTGAGTGTTTGAAAAAAGAAAATGAGGTGGGCAATTCTCAATACTCAAAAATCTGAAGGGAGACTGCCTGGTTCGAGTACCAGGGGGTGTGTCTAGTGAAATCCCCAAACAGCATTATTCCAGAATAATATACTGGCCCTTTGAAGGCAGAACGTCATCGGAATGCTTATAATTGACCGGGCATTTTTGAGGGGTAAATAACGGCATTTCCCCGAACTACTGACAGAGCCGGCATAATAATGGAAAAGCCAAAATGTGAGCTATGTATAATTCGATCTGCACAGAGAAAAATCGGCGCCTAGTTCTCATCTCGACGTGAAAAATAGAGCCGTCGAGTCGGGTTCTACCACCATCTTTCCCACCAGGAGACAAGCTGTCCCCACTCCACTTCCGAGGTAGGAGTAATAATGCATAGGAAAAGTTTCTCCAGATAGCAAAGATGGTAAACGTGGGGTTGTCATATAGCGATAGAATGGGGTGCTGGCTCTGATGGGTTGATAAAATATGCAATTTGGGGGTTAACCCTACCAGCCTTGGCTGCCCCACAAGATCAACACGCCAAAAGCTTCCATTGACCAGTGGCAATATTAGTTGCCAATAAAAATTTTTCTTTGAGAGCATCCAGAAGTTCTTGTCTGCAACGATTTGACCAGAGTCCAAGCTGCAAGGACAAGGGGGAGAGAGCAGCCCGTGAACAACCAGGGAGAGCCAGAGAGCTCCCAGGATTCAGCAGCAGGCAAACTTCAGCAGATCGTAAACGCCCCACGGGGAAAGTTTTAAAAGTTCGTTTTGTAAGATAAATGCGGAACGGTTTTAGGTTATGGTTTCGAGCATGATCGGACGGAGCCCGAGAAACTGGGGCAATCCGAAACCGGCAACGAATAAGGTAATGCCGAAAGGCAAACATTTTTCCGTTAGTGTTATGCAGCTGCGCAGCGAAGGACTGAAACGCGTTTGGCATACATCTAGACAGTCCATCTGTGCTGATCATATGGTATTGAGCATTTCTGGGGTGGTGCTCCGTAAACATAGACGATAGCAGTATTCGTCAAGAAGGACTGCCAGTTGTGTGTATATTTTCACACAACGGAGTTCGTGTTGAGGCAACGCCAAGAATGGAAATATTTTTGGGCCTCTTCGAACAACCAAGCTATGCTCGGTAATGAACCGTGATATACTCCGGGCCATGTCAAGCTGGCACCCCTTTAGAATCAGGTCTGGGCGTTGAAGTGGAGGATATGCTGCCAGGAATGGAGGTACTGGCTCTGGAGAAGTATTCGTATCGAGGATTTGGGGCGCCAATGGACAGGACGGCCGAGAGAGCGAGCTTAAACACAACTGGTTCATTGGCGCCGACCGCTTTAACTTCCCGGGAACTGTTCTCGGGACCAGTTTCTCAGGGGGACCAATTCTCGGATTATTTTTCCCTGTATGCCGTTTCTCGCTGCCCAGTACGGAGTAAGCGAGGGTGTGATAACTTCCAGCCCTAGAGCCAAAACCTGCGCTTCCAAGGTTGTGTTGCCGGGGCCTTGTTGGTAAGCCGTGCTACATTTCATGATGAGACATACTAGACATACTAGTATGTATCTCCCAGGAAACTTAACCCTCCTGAACATCCGTCCTCCCTGATCTGTGATCATGTCTTGGAACCTAAACTCTCCCACACTCCAATACCTTCACGGCCAATGGAGCTTCACCATGATGCTGAGACAACTGCTCAGTGAGGCTTAAGGTTGACACAGCAAATCATGTAATATCTTCACCGGCCATTAGATACTCGGCGAGCTAACTATGACCTCATGCTTCGAATCTGGAGTTCGTATGCATGATATATATTTATAGGCTGGTGTCCTGCCCATCGAGTTTATACCCTGTCATAACTTGCTGTTGGCCTATTGGCAGCCTCGCTAGTGTGAGGTCCTATACTATCTGGAGAAAGGCTCTTCGGGTTCCCAGAGAAAGTGTCGTTTGGGCCTTATTTGGGCCTTATTTGGGCCTTATGATGAGATCATGCCTCTTCCGTCTTATTTGAAGCTTTGGTTTTTTTTTTTTTTTTTTGTCTTCCTTGCGCGTTCCTCAGTCCTGATTGTGCAACTAGAGATAGCCACTCTGGCACCAGCCTTGCGGTTTTGTTGCCGTGGCTACCCGGGGAAATATTTCTACAGCTCTGCAGCAATATCCTCCCCAACACGGACTTGTTGGTGTGCCCAGCCCTTTTCAGGTCCCGCAGTCCATGTGTTTCCCTGCTGGTTTTGGAATACAACTGTTTCACAGTATCATGATCTGTTCGATCGTCCCAGCTCGCGCTACCGACGTGCAGGAGATCTAAACTGCCGTGCCATAAGATCGTGCTGTCATTGCTTGCATGCTTCTTTTTCTAAGCAAATTCAATCTACTGATTCAAACTATTATGGGCTGCTAATATTAATGTCAGCCCGACTTGTGTCTCACACCCCATCCGAACGAAACTTGTACATGTACCACTCTAGCCCTTTCAGCCGGGCTACATTGAACCACATATCGAGGAACAGTAGTAGTCAAAAAACAGCTGGAATATGCTGTAATGCCTTGGTCAGCTTCTTATCACCCTCCAGGCTGTTCTAAGGGTCGTTTTATTCCAATTGAAGCCCCCCTCATTGCCTGGAACTCCGCCCTATAACCAGGGATGCACCGGCCCTGAACAAATATCTTGGCCATGGACTTTCGAGTTCTGGTTGTTTATAGCAGCCTTCGAACGTCCCCCAAGGAGCACAAGAATACCTTTTCCATCTGGTCCACATTTAGCTCATGGTATTCTTGACGTATGCAAGACTCTGTATTTAGGCAGGTGCCTAACATGGTCGCTGTGGCCGAGTATAGCAATCCATACAAGGGGCCCATATGTCCTGATATAGATTATTGATGACTCCAATGTCTCAATTACTTCCACCGTTTCGTGTGGTTCCGCTTCTCGTATGCTTCTTCTTCAGTTCGAACTCGCTTTTGCTGAGATTCAATTGGCTTCAATGCTAACGAGGCTTTTCTGTGCAATTTGGGTTCTTGCACTCTTCTCCCCTCGTCGATTGCGTACATCCCGTACCACATTCTAGTAGTCTTGACGTTGGCACTGTTCTTACATCTTTCTCTTCTTCTGTACATGAGATGTTAGCCTCTTGGCTAATTATATCATTCAGTCCAACTTTGAAATATAAACATCATGATCGGCGCACCTACCTCCATGTCAATCTTTCATTTTCCCTTCTCATCCCATTATAGTCCTGCTTGTGCCTCTCGTTCAATGAACCTTCTTACTTGTGTAAATATACCTGCAGAACCATTTTCCTGTTTACCAATCGCCCATTTTGGATTTCCTTTTTGGGATAATCTTTTGCCCGCTGTTATCACTACACAGAGATATGACTACGCAAAAGAATGAACCTATATCCTTATCAACAATAATTTCTTTATTTTGGATACTTTTAGGTTCGTCAATATGTGCCGCTCAGTCAAATCTTTACGCTCCCGTTCTCGAAAAAGGTCCGCCTGGATTTGAGTCGGATAAAAACTGCGAGAACAGTCCTACAGACCGAGCCTGTTGGGGCGGAGGTTTTGATATTACCACAAACTTTGGGG
The DNA here is from genome assembly GCA_001883825.1 of Emergomyces pasteurianus Ep9510. Classification (NCBI taxonomy): domain Eukaryota; kingdom Fungi; phylum Ascomycota; class Eurotiomycetes; order Onygenales; family Ajellomycetaceae; genus Emergomyces; species Emergomyces pasteurianus. The sequence goes on from LGRN01000035.1 coordinate 39,925, forward strand.
TCAAATGGCCGGATACCGGAAAAGTGGTTGAGGTTCGGCGCCCTTCCTTCGACACAAATCCGGAGCCTGGTTGCTGACACTGGAGTTATTAGTATCATCTTGAGATAAGCAATACAACTTTGGCCCCTGACGGTTTTGAACGGTTAGTCTTGGCGGTAAATGGGCAGTTTCCTGGTCCGACCATTAGAGCGAGTACGTCGACGTCTCTACCGTTACTGAGTCCCACTCCTAACTAATATTTGCAGACTGGGGTGATACTCTTCGTATCCACGTCAAAAATAATCTACAAGATAATGGGTTGGTAATAAAAGCCTTTTTAAATAGATTTATCTTGATTTGACTAATGACTACCGGGTTGTGCAGAACGAGCATACATTGGCATGGTATTCGTCAGAAGTATACTGGCCACCAAGACGGCACAAACGGCGTTACAGAATGTGTGTAGCCGATACCTGATGTCGAGGCTCCACAACTAGCTAACTCTTGATGCGTAGGCCCTATTGCTCCCGGAGATAAAAAAACGTACGAATTTAAATGTACCCAGTATGGAACATCGTGGTATCATAGCCATCACACCGTACAGTGAGTCTCCTAATTTCTAATAACACCTAGGGCTGGGTTTGTTTAAACTAAAATTGCACAGGTACGGCGATGGTGTTTTAGGGGCCATTGTGATTTCAGGTCCAGCTTCAGCCAACTATGATATTGATCTAGGGGAGATGCCTATTCAAGACTGGTATTACCGCACGGCATGGCAAAACGCACTTCTTGGAATTCCGCCTGTTGCTGAGAATGGCTTGATTAATGGGACAATGGTGAACGCGAACGGTGGGGGGAAATATCATGAAAACACAATTCGAGCAGGGAAGTCATACCTGCTACGATTGATAAATACGTCAGTGGACAATTATTTCAAAGTCCATTTGGACAATCACCTCTTCACGGTAATTTCAAGCGATTTTGTCCCGATAATTCCATACGAGACTGACTGGTTGTTCATTGCAATCGGTATTGTACCCATCCCAATTTATAAATTTTGCTCAGATTCACTTGCTAACGGGGTAACAGGACAGCGCTATGACGTGATCATTCATGCCGACCAGGAGATCGGCAACTACTGGTTTAGAGCCGAAGTTCAAAAAGGATGTGGTGAAAACGCAATGAATGGGAAGATTAGAAGTATTTTCAGATATGAAGGCGCGAACCCAAATACGCTGCCCTGTTCGGTCGCGAGCAATTACACACAAAGCTGCGATGACGAACAGGGTCTTGTTCCCTTCGTTCCAGTTGATGTTCCGTCAGAACAATTCACTCATCAAGTAAAAGACCTTAACGTCACTTTCCAGCCCGCAATTAGTTCCCCCAGCAAAAACGTCGTGCACTGGAAAGTAAACGGAATCCCCATTGAAACAGATTGGGAATATCCCACTCTTCAATACGTCCTTGATTGCAATACAAGCTACCCCCAAAAGTTGAACGTTATCGAATTACCGGAAGCGAATGTGGTATGTCTCGTACCCCTTTTTTGCTTTATTGCAAGCACACTTTCCCGACGTACACACCATTAACCAGTACTCATAGTGGACATACTGGATCATCCAAGCTGCTTTTGGAAGCATTGTCAATGTCCCACATCCAATCCACTTGCATGGCCATGACTTTTCCATTCTCGGTACGGGCCGAGGCGACTTCCCCGGTCCTGAACGACTCAACTTCACGAACCCTCCCCGTCGAGATGTTGTTATGTTACCGGATCATGGGTGGGTGGCCATCGCATTCCCGACAGATAATCCTGGCGCGTGGTTAGCGCATTGTCACATCGTAAGTTCAAACCATTGTTCGCTTTCTATTGCTCTAAATTTTACGACAAAGTCCCAAATAATGTGTATCCCACATTGGGTAGCTTGATCCTTCTAACGGAATGACCCTCTGGGTGTTTTGCTTTCTCGTTGCTAGGCATGGCATGCGCACGAAGGGCTCGCCTTTCAGTTTCTCGAACGTCGCTCAGATATTGTATCAACACTCAACATCCCTCACACATGGCGAACAACATGCGCGCGATGGAAAGACTACATCATGAATGATCCTGTATATCAACAGGAGCATTCCGGAATTTAGAACAGGAGTGGAAAGATATGGGACACTGTCACGAGGATATGTTGTGATACCATTTCTATATTTTCGATTTCATTTGTTATAAATTCGTTTTTTAAAATAAATGGATTAATGCTGCCGAGGGCAGGATCATGGGGAATCTAGGTTGAACGGGTAAATGGTGTCTCTCCCTGCGCATTGGCGTGTTCGTTGAGCTTTTCTGGGTTTACGGCTGATAACATTGACACTATATCCGATGCTCCCTTTTTCATTTTGTTTCGATTTATGCCCATATATTCCGATATATGTAACCTATGTTTCTGCTGAAATTTCCGACCAAACATCACTTATGTTATTTTTGGTGATAGAAATATATATGTATCTAACATGCTCAAGGTGCACTTCTAGCCTACTAGTGAGTCCATAGCTGTCCCAGATTCCCGGGCAGTTTTAAACCTGAGGATAAACACAGGCAGCCTCCTCGATTTTGAGGATGGCCCGATTCTCTGTCGGGCGATGGATCATTTCATTTATATCCGACTCCCCTCACTTAAGCACCAAGCTAAAGTTCGTAGGCTGGGTTGAAACAGGAGAGCAACCACAAAGAAATGTACTACAAGTGCAATTGGACAGGAATGAAATCGGGCGGTCAGATCAATAATGCTTTGTTATCACAATCCCTACTCCAACGGCTACGCCCATGCCCATGGTTTTGTTACTATGGGAGTACGGAGTACAGGTGTTCAACTTCCTGGAATCTTTAGAAGCCTCCAATGAATTTATTTGCGCATGACATGGCCATAAAGAGGAATTATATATATGCAAGGTATGTACTCCGTACACAACGTTGCGCTATACAACTAGAGAGGGTTCGGGGTATCAACGCCTAACTCTGGTTCATTGATAATCCCATCTGAACCAAAGCTTTGGTGAATTTTTTTTTTTTTCCACACATTGTCCACACGTTTTGAATTGTGCATGATGGGCGCACGAAGGTATAATTATTTCAAAAATAAGGAAGCCGGGCTTTTAAATGGTCCGTTTTTCAGAGGGTGCTGTTATGAATCATGCAGATACTACTCCGTAGTGTCAGATTTGAACGACGCTGAATTCGAAACACCTTCTAGGGCTAACTGAATCACGTGGTCGGTATATCATCACCCCGAATGCTTTCCCATTGCGGGATTAGCATCGGCGGAGATTTCTGCCTGATACAGTATTTTGTTTTGCGGGATCTTATCATGCCGGCTCCGGCTTCAGGGAGGTTAAGCTTTGAGCTTTCGGGTTCCGAGGCGCAGCGATCGGGCTAACTGGAGGCTACAACGTTCGAAAATCCCGGTCGCTTTTTGTTTATTGAGGCCGCCTACGTCACAAGCTTATGTCCAACCAGTGGTCTTTAAACTGCTATATAAGCTCAGCACATTCCCGCCCAACATCTCCAGATAGCAATTGTAAATGCATACAGAGTACTCCGTACATCCTGAACATTTCCTCAAATTCCGGAAACCTGCCTTTAGCAGTCTCTCTATTACCGTTTTTCCAAAGCCGCCAACGACAACTAACAGAAAATACCTTATACCTCATCAATGTCTTCTTTCAAAGATAACTCGATCAATATTGCCTTCTTCGGCTCAACTGGTGGCTGCACAAATGCCTGTCTAGCGCTTGCTCTCAAAAATGGATACAAAGCCAGTGCACTCGTCCGAACCCCTTCAAAACTACAAACCCAACTCCAATCCCAAGGGCTTGACCAGACGACAATCGACAATAATCTAACAATCATCCAAGGCGATGCAACGGACGTTGAAGCTGTCAAGCGCACTATCTCCCCAGAGAAAAATAACGGAAAAATTGTCTCGCTCATAATATCCGGGCTGGGAGGGCCACCCACACTGAGACCCTCGCTTCATCCGTTAACCTTCGATAACCCGAACATTTGCGAAAAGGCCGTTTCTATCATCTTGTCTGCACTGGAAGCACTGCAACAATCATCCACTGAAACTGAAAGTAATAAGCCCCTCTTCGCGGTTGTCTCCACCACAGGCATCTCATCTGGGCCGGGAGATGTTCCGTTGTTCCTCCACCCTTTGTACTTCTTCCTCTCTGTCCCGCATGCAGACAAAAGGAAGATGGAGCAGATGCTTTTCGGAAGCCCGACTACTCCTTCTCCGTCAAGCCAACTTCTGAGAGGTGTCATTGCTGTGCGTCCGACACTGTTGACTGGTGATCATTCCCTCGCTAGTGGAAAAGGTTGGAAGACGTTGAAGATTGGGACGGAACCCAAGCCTGCCCTGGGGTACTCGATCCAGCGGGCGGATGTCGGGGAGTGGATGTTTGAGGAGATCATTAAAAAGGGCGGGGAGAAGTGGCTGAATGAGAAAGTGACGTTGACCAGTTAGCGGTTTTGTTTTTCTCTTCTGTCTCTGCTGTTTCTCTCTTCTCTGTTCTCTGCATATGCGGCACGGGTTTTAATATATTTTGGTTTAAGTTTATCGAATAGCCTCTATTCCCCCTTTTGCAAGATATCTACGAAGTAATTGGCATGTTTTTTTTTCTTCTAATTGCTCTGTTCCAAAATGATCTATTCTGTTCTACATTACATATTTCATCAAATTTTATTCTTTGAAAACAACTTATAGAAAACACTTCTCCCTCGTCGCCCACGACATTTCCACCAAATGGCTTTTGGCAAGCGGCAAATGAATGTTTTGCAAACTTGCCGGTTCTTTTAGGCCTTTGGCCCGAGGATATATCGGGTTCGAAAATCTTCCCACCTTCCGGACACTTATTAAGGTTCCCACTCAGCAAAACGGGAAAAAAAAAAAAAAAGGGGCACTACCGTAATACTAGGACGAGGTTCTTCGGATGTAAGCCAAACCATGAAATCTATCGGGCTACATATATTTAAATTTTAGGCATCAATATTTGCCGTCGAATTTCGTAGCCTAACGTCGTTTGATGCGCTCGGAGAGAACAGAAGACCTTCACTAACAGGTGAAAATAAGAAGTGGATGGAAAGCTATCTATAATTATTGTGCTTTTGTGGCACAGCTATATATATCCCAGTCTCAAACTGGAGTGAATAATGGGTCAAGAGGGAGAAAAATAAACAGGGCTAGGGGGACGAGGTTGATTCCATCCACAGAAATGTAAACTATTCTCCAACCGTTCACCCACAAGGCAACAGAATAAACTCTGACCAGATCAACAGGGATAGATGTACGGTTTCGCCGGCGGTGAGAAAGAAAAGGGAGAAGCCAATCAGCAATAATAGCAACCATGATATCACGTAAGAAGCGCTGATATGGACATGTTAAAAATGTCTCTGGAAAAATGTGCGAAAGGAAAAAGCACAAACGTGAAAGAATAATATGGGGTGTCTAGTTGGGATATCATCCCTCGTACAAGCCGTACAAAATAAAACGGACATTAATAATTAAACGCCAGGTAAGTAGAATAATGATGATCGCACAGACAGGGAATTAAACCAGAAAAGAAAAAAAGGAAAAAAAACGCCGTCAAATGCCAACTGTTCGCTTACAAAAAGCGATGAGAACAGGGTTTAAATATAAACAATCGTCTAAGGGAGCTTTTTGAGGTGACCATCAGTTCCTGGATGTCCGTCATCTCCAAAGCCTGAGCTCTCGAGCGCTTGGTTTAAATTCCGAAGCGAGAAACCGCTGCTGGTGAAATGTACACCAACTAGCCACGCAGCGACTACATTGGCAATGTGGTGGAGGAGATACGCGTATGTCACGCCGTAGAGTGCAGCATATACGGCGAGGATAACAAGGAGGAAGGATGTGACATGTCGCAATCTGGGTTGGAGCGAAGACGTTAGTGTTGAACAGAACGAAAGCAACCAACGAAGCAAACGGATAGAACAAACCTTGAGGTTATTCTGGGAATCATATTCCCATTCGTAAGGGTTTCCACGAGAAGTATAAATGGCATTATAGATAAGACATTGTGATGTGATGAGAATGGCGTCCACCAATGGACAGCAAGGTTGTGAACCCAAACTGCAAACACAAGGACATTAACCGGTAATATCCATAGCATGAGGATGAAGATAGAGTGGACGTAATTGTAGAAATTATACTGCGAGTTCGACTTCTGCACTCATATATCAGTTCTAGCCAATAAATGTTTATTGAAAAGGGGCAGCTTCGGAGATCCTACCGTCTCTCTCGCGTATTGCAATGTCTGCACGCAAGTTGCTAACTGTACAATGCATGCTACTATATACGCGAACTGATATGGAATGACGGTTGCCACGAAACATAGTAAAACAGCAGAATTGATCATCCTTTGTCTCGGAGAAAGTGACGGGTAAATGGAAGCGGGTCTGCAGGGAAGTCAGGGGATTAAATTCAATTCATTCACGCCTTGCTGTTGTTGCTGTTGTTGTTGTTGTTTTGAATCAGCTTACCTCAGGTAATCATGCTTTATGTATCCTCGGCGTGATATCAAGACTCGGCGGATTGTAGAAAGAGCGTAAATCAAAATCATGACGGCGTAATGTACCACAACACACAAGCCGATGCTGATGAGACCAAACAATGGGATCAGGAACCAGAAAAAAGTATCCTGAGAGCCCAAAAGCAAATCGTTTCTCGTGAAATCTATAACAGATTCGGTGGAATTCGATCGCCAATCTGTTAATACTTCTGGCGTGTTGTCTATCCCCGAGTTCGATGTTGCCAAGGACGCGGCAACGAATGTCAGTACGATGAGTAAAAGTGGTAATGAAAATCGAAGGCAAAGATCCAGGGCCTCCGAGAAAGGGATAAAAACGCCTAATAACGTCAGAATATGTTCAAAAACCTCTAAAGTAGTAGTTGGGGAGCATACCTGTTGTGTCATATATCTGGAACTGTTTCCGGAGAACGAGTGCAATCACAAGAAGTGGCAGTGCCGCAAACACCGTACGATATCGCATGGCAAGTTTTCCCATACTACCGATAACGTCAACATGCAAGGAAAGCTCTGTTGAGGCATTGCAGCTAGGATCAGACCAGAGCTGGAACGAAATTCCACGCATACTATTGCGTTCCCGAAGGTGTGGAGGCATATAGGGAGCAACCCCGTGTAAATTGATATCAGCTTCTTTGACATTGACGAAGTACTTCGATTCATATGGTTCCGATATATATTGTCGTAACAGTGGAGTAAAAAGCTCCGCAGGTTCACCACACGGCTGCTTCCCAACTCTCAGCTTATAAGCTAAGAGGCTCGAGTGCAAAGCAGGAATTTTCACTTCGGTTAACATGGGGCGTTCTGCAGGAAGTCGAATATTAAGTCCCGCACCCAACAGGCGCCCCAGTCCAACTTTTGTTTGGATTAGTGCGTCAGAACTGTCTGAAAATTCAGCAACAAGCCAGCCGGGGGACAGCTTGGTAGCTTTGTCAACAACAGCAACAAATTGATGCTCGATCAGGTCCTCCAAGTTATACTGTATATATGAAAATGGAGTTGCATCATCGAAAGCGAATTTGGATGAGCGTGTTGACGCAGGCAGATTTATTATATCTTCCACCGCACTTTTACATGCCAGTCGAGTGGAACCTGCACTACCACCAGACAGATCCATATTTAAAGATAGAAGTGAAGCCGAATGACCGGCCCGCAATGGAAAGACGCTGCAAAACAAGACTTCCAGTTTCCCATTGCCACCGGGAGGATCGATAGGTTGATCTGTCAGGAGGGTAAACTTTTTTCCTGAAGCTCCCTGAGGCGGAACGGGAAGAAGATGTGCTTCGGGTAACTGACGGCTACCAAAACTGCGCAAAACTAGCCGCTGTCCTTGGGGGAGAATTGAGTTCGTCTTGTCCTCTAAAGTCAAGAGAGTAGTAGGATCTGTGGAAATTGTAAGTATGGCAAGTTTAACGCAATAGCTTAATATGGAAAATTGACCTTTTTGGGGAAGAGTTCTTTCAGAAATAGCTTCCATCCCAGTGAGATACCATTTCTTGAACACACTCATTCTTTCGGCTCTCTGTTTCGTTTGGGATGATCGTCTAACATCCACAAGGTCAAAGATTGAGCGAATAATTACTTTCCGGAACGAATCACACCAAGCGATCGAGAGATGATCCATCCCGGTCCAAACATTTGGTATAGTAGAGGTAAATACGGTAAATCCGTGGGTTTCCGGAACAAGGGACGATAGGCTTGTATAGTCAGAAGGAACAATAGAATCCCCACCACCTCCAGCGATAGAAATTAAAGTAACATGCCATAGTGGATTATTGTTGGCCCATTTCTGAGAATAAGCTTCGCGCCAGTAATCGTTTATCTGCTTGTAAGTACGGACAACATCTACATCGAACGATACGGGAGGCCGGGCGTGAGGGGTTGACATTGTAATGATCGTATTCACTGAATTCGCCTGGTAATTCGACATTGTAAGTACCGTTCGAGCAACAATCCCACCCATCGAATGACCAATTAGAATCACGGAGCTAGGGTCTGGGAGATTTGGGTCTCTTCCCGGGCGTCTTGGGTCATGGTACAGAGAGAGTATATAGGCTAGAGCTTCGTTCACGTATTCCGCCTGGTCTAGTAACGTTTGTCCGTGAAACGCGGCCATATCCTCGTTAAAATCCGCCATAAAGAAATCTAAACTTCGTGCCCCTGCATTAAGTTTCTCCTGGTTATGGCTTATCACATCTCGGAAATATAAAGACGCTTCGGAAGCTAAGGACCGCCCTTGTCTGTAGCTACCAGCATTTCCAGGGAGGAACAACACCGGCACACCTCTAAGCTGTTCCAGTAGTTAGTATTTGGTGAGGCTTGAAGTATCCCGATATACAAGGACAAGAAGGAAAAAGGATAAAAAGAGAAATCAAAATACCCCGATATCTTGTTCACTGTATTCGTCGACTGAGCGCTCTCTGTAAAGGTACAGACCATATTTGCTCGCGAAGCGGGTATGTTCGGTATCGAATCCAATAAGTTTAATATAGGTGGGCATCATTCGAGGAGTTTTGCAGCCTTGTGGATCGATCTGGCGGGTCATGTAGGAGTGTACGATTCCGAAAAAAGCAAGGGCGCTCAGGAAGGTTAGGGACAAGGTCAGGAGGGAACATGACCACGGAATTTGCACCCGAGATCTCCGTAATCTTTGTCCCTCCATTGAGTTATCAGTTGTGGGCGAAAAGGTTTGAGATTCAAAGGGCATGACGGCCTCTCTTAGAATCGTGAGGTTCGAGTCGGCCGTTTGCGGTCCACTGGCTGCGAGTCCAGCGGTGCTAGTGAAGGGTGATGAATTGCGCTCCTCTCTGCTGTCTAAACTTGTCGCTTTCTGCTGGTTCGTCTGTGGGACAAATGAATGGTATGTATTCTCACTGATAGCAGGTCCATTTCTCCTTGCGGGCGCAGCGTCAGGAATTGTAGGCGACTGATCGGGTGTATGAGAGCTGGAGAGGCGCCTTCGCATTTGAAGGACGCGCACCTCCGCGACTCGATCACGGCAGAGCACAAGCCCACAAAACTTGCGGAAACGAAGCCAAGTCAGAGAGAAAGGAGAAGGGAAGGGAAAGGCGGGAGGGGAGGGGAAGGGAGGGGAGCACCGAGGAAAAGAGGATCACAAAAAAAAGGAGGTCGTAATAGGGAGCTCGAGAAAATCAGGCCCAAACCTTAATTTTTTTGGGATGAGAGAGTGCACGGACCAGCACGGGCAAGCCCCTTGACAAAGTATATACTATGACTTTGGTACGGGGTAGAAAAAAAAGAAACATTCCAAAAGGCATATTAGAATGCATCCTAAAACTGGGAAGTCTGTAAATATATTCCCGAAGAGGTTTGAAAATATTTAAGTTTGATAATACATAAAAATACAATTACGGAGAACTATACATAGGGTATCATATTTATACACCACAGCTAGTTGAGTGGACCAACTTTCACTTCTTCCCTACTCTTCAGCTCCTCCAGCCTTGATTCTTTGGCCTTTTCGCGGCTCAAACGCCGTTTTATAGCAACTATGTTCTTGAACTGCCCTTTGGCGCCGTGCTTGACCTTCGTGATCATATCTGCCGCATCACCTTTCGTGATCTCCCCGGGCCTGATCTGATTATCGAATGGAAGATGCTTGTTGAGAAACGCGATCTGGCCATGACTAGCATATTTCTTTCTCCACGGTTGCCAAGTAGCCACAAAAACTGGAAGAAAAATACGGCTAGCCAGTGTATCGGCGGCGTGCACTGCTTGGGCCAATTCAAGCGACGAGGCAATCTCTCGAGGGCGGCTAAACGGGCTTTTGGAATGAATAGTAGGGCTCAAGGCTTTAACATGAAATACCGAATACAAGCCTGTGTCGTCCTTGATGATTGTGATTCTCCCAGACGGAGCATTCAGCACGTATCGATAAGAGTCGACTGATACCCAAGCATTTTTGCTCAGTGAGCGGATATGCTTCTCGCCTGAAGTGTCCTGGAGTAAATCGTGTACCGAATCATAATCAGTAAAATCAACTATCAATTTATCAGAAGATGTTGCGGAAGGTTTCGGTTTCGATTTTAAGCCATCACTCTCGCGACCTCTGAGTTTATCGATGTCATCCACCTTGGTTTCATCAAGTCCTTCATCCGGATGAAGGCCAAACAAGGTCGGCGTGCTAGTAACACCAGTATCAAGAGACGATACCATATCAATTATATGACAGTTCTTTTTCCCCGGATAGAGCCTTAATCCTCTTCCAATCATTTGGATCAATAGGTTTTTGGATCTCGTCGGGCGTGCGAGAAGCACGCAATCAATATTAGGGATATCTGTTCCCTCGGTAAAAAGTCCACAGTTTACTAAAACCGGATATTCTTGCTTCCGGAAAGCCTCTAGTTCATTAGTCCGGAGATCTTTGGGAGTTTGGCTGGTAATATATCTCGCATCGATCCCAAATCTGCGAAACGTCTCCGTAAGGCATTTGACATGGTCAATGTCAACTCCGAAAACAAGAGTTGATTTCCTCTCTCTCGCCCTCGAGAGCCAAGCTCGGACTGTAATGTCATTTATTGTGTCAGTGTTAACTGCAGCTGATAGTTGGCCGGTCTGAAAATCGCCATTCGGCGCATCCGAAACCTTCGAGAGATCCGCCCTAGAATTCACTGTCGTGAAGACAGCATCAGCAAGCCAGTTTTCTCCAATCATATCGATGTAGTCTTTATGGTAGACGATATGGTCAATCGCAGCTCCCAGTTTTAGTCCATCAAACCGCGAAAAAGTTGCCGAAACGCCAACAAGGGCTGGAGAACCTTCGGACACTTCATTCAATCCGAAGTATCCAAGGGCCTCTCTGTACGACGGAGCCACAATGTGGTGTGCTTCATCCACCAGGATAAGTTTATATCTCTCTGGGTCAAACTTTTCAATTCGATCTTTTGAAAGGAGGCTACGGATGGAAGCTATGGTTATTTCCGCAGTTCCGGTGGCGTGGCTATTCCCCATTTCAATTTCGATAGTTTTCTCAGGATATGCAAGCATGCAATGCTTTGCTGCTTGTTCGACTAGTTCCTTTCGATGGACCAGAATAAGGGTTTGGTTCGCGATTTCATCGCGGGGCGGAATGCGATCGATAAGCTGGGTAAAAATTACCTGCCAAAAAATTAGGCTAGCTGCGAGCAAAAAGCAAATGAACGGGATTTCTCACAGTCTTCCCGCTACCCGTCGCCAGTGAAATGCCTAGCCTCTTGTGGCCTTTCTCTAAATATGAGAGTACAGACTGTATACATTCCTCTTGGTAACTCCGAAGTCGAAAATCAGACAACGGGAGCAAGGATCGAAGAGAGTGGGCTTGAGCAGTTGTTGCTGCTAATACTGAGGAAAAGCATCGGCGGCCAAAAAGATGATTGCCGTAGATAGCAGCGCACCTGAATTCTCGCATACATTTCGTCAACCACCGCATCTTCCATGACGTTGATAACGAGCTCACTCCTCAGTATCATCAGTTGGTTGAGTGGAGGTGACCTCAGTCCACTAACGACGGGATGCAAACATTCCAAACAGTGCAAACTTAGCTCGCATGTCATCGCAGACAATCCCATCAGATACTACTAGCTCTGCAGAAAAACCGTCTGGCGATCAGAACATTTTCCACCTCTTGTGAAAGACAATTTTTGATTTGCATTTCATGGTTAGGAGTTAAGGTGTCATGTTGTTTCTACCGGCATTTTCTCGAAGGTGTTCAGGGCATGTTAACCTACGGTGGAACTTGCCCTATCCTTGATCATGAGCAGCACAGCAAGTGTCTACGGACCGGACGAAGAAGAAAACTCGTCCGATCATGAATCCTTTGGCCGGGGCATATTTCCCACCGGCTTTACTACATCATCACCGCCATTACAAAACCTTCGGCTTGCGTCGAACACGGAAGTAAGCAGCCCTTCCAGGCCTCAGTCCAGCGGAGCGAACGGCCATTTTCCGCCATGGAAAAACGGTTCACAAGCTAATACGAAGCCTTGTACTAAAAATTATGTCAAACTTTTTAATGAGTTTGTAGAAGGCGCAGTTCTTGGGGCTTCAGGAACGAGTGGATCTAGCCTCGCGCCTTCGCAGATCGGGGTTGTTACCTGGAGCTCCCAAGAAAAAGAGATGTTATTCAACGCGCTTGAAAAGAAGGGCAAAGGTAGGATTCCAGAAATAGCTTTGCTTCTGGGATCAAAATCTGAGATGGAGATACGGGATTACCTCGGCGTTCTACATCAAGGTCTCGAAAATAAGCTACTTAAATCCCGGTATAGTAAAGCCCTTATTCTCTCCGACATCCCGGCGGCCTCAGAGATTAGCGAAGAATGTTGTCAGGCTTTGGAAAACAATGCACTGGCGTTATCTCGGCTGGATGAACTGTCCGAAAATACCACAGGGAAACGGAAGCACGGAGATAGGTGGCTTGTTGACCGTCACGTTGCAGCAATGGTTGAGGATGAATTGGACGCTGAGCGGGACCGCTCTGACGATGGTGGGGCTGAAGATATAAACAACCTACGCCTACCACCAAACATCTTAGCCACTTCGCAGTTGCTAAATTTAGGGAACTGGATTCTGCTTTCGGAGCGCATTTTTATGAATGCTGGTAGAAGCCGAATCGAGGATAACTGGAACAACCTCCGAGTTAATGACGAAACCCCGTCCTTGAGTTGCGAAGCATTTGCCGACTTTTACACCTTAATGGTCAGCCTCACACGCCGTTTGGTACAGACTTCTATTTTCTTTGCGATGTCACGTTTACGCTCCCTACAACGTGGTGGATATCAACGTGGAAAGTTGGTAAGAAGGGAGGATGTAGGGGCAGCACTGGACACATTAAAGATGAGCCACGATTCTCGAAAGTTTTGGATAGGTGCGCCACGGCGTCATGATTTAGACGTTGAAGACATAAGACATGCCAAGGGCTTCAAGCCCGTTCCTCTCACATATGACGAAGTTGAGGAGCAGCTGTCCCTAGATGGCACCAGATCCAAGATCTCCCGTGCCAGCAGCGTTGCGCAGTCGGTTTCTGTATCCGAAAATCAATCAGAGGCGGAAGCGTTATCCGGGGACGAAGATTCTTCTGTCTCAACAGTGTCGAGTGTTGAAGATGAACCCCTGTCCGACCCGGAGGAGATTCATGCTGAATTAATGGACCAGAAATCCAGCCGTATTGAAGAACTCCAACTGTGGAGGCAACTCAAGCAATCCCCACCTCAATCCCTCCTGCTTGAAAATGGGGATTCCGACGTGGAAATGGGAGGTGTTGATAAAGGCGCGGCTGTCAGGCCTCTGGGGACTCGAAAAACGAAACAGGATTTGATAGACTGGCGGGATCGCATTTTGTATCGCAGTGAATGGGAAGAGTTCGGGCTGGAAACAACTCTCGTTGAAGAGGAATTGTCTGAGAAACGGAGAAAGAGGCGGAGAATTGAATAAGTCTCATTATCGACTGATTAGCTAGGTACGATATTTTTACGTTGGTTATACTCGTTATATAGCACTTGCGTAAGAATATGCCCTTTTATCATTGTAATTAATATACTGTACATCATCGGGTCCTTCCCAAAAAGCTTCCGTTCAGGCTAAAGCAAATATGTTAATATTAGCTATTTCAGCTGAAACCTCTCCATCCTACTCCGTAATCAACAAAGATCTCATAAGAGATAAATGGGTAACGCTGACAAAATTTCAATCAGATTCCTTTATTTTCTAACACTACCAATACAAGAGTGCATGCAATTACATTTTGTTAAAAATTTAAAAATAGAAATAATAAAAATAAAAATAAAGGGAGGAAAAAGAACAGAGTCAAGAAAGTGTATCAACAAACTGGGAGAAAAGTTGCAAAGACGACGAAGAAAGGAAAAAGATAACACTGATCAGCCATTATAGTCGAAAAGAACGAGAAAATATTAATCCATCAATGAAATTTCAACTGTCAAAGTGAATTGTACATATACTGGGCTAGGGGCAAGAGCGGAAAAGAAAATTCCAATTATCCTATCTTTCCACTGAGAATAACCTAACAACTCTCTCTGAGACGCGAAATGTGAAACGGGGCTTTTGAACTGAATTTAGGGTCGAAAAGGCCTAAAGATTCTTTCTCTTTCTCCCTCTCTCTGCATGCCCAGCCGGATGTGGAGCGGACAGACAGAGATGATCAAGTAATGACAAAACGGGTGAACGCAATAAATCATAAATAGAAAAGAACTCCGCCAGCTGTAAAACCGCCCCCAGAACAAAAGAAAAGAAAAGGAAAAAAACCTGAACACTGAACACTGAAAAAAAAAGTATCCAGAGAATTTGCGCCATTGGTGGAGAAGAGAAAAGAGAAAGCAGGCAATGGTGTAGTAGCGGTAGGAGGCGTAACTCCGCGATTTATTGGGTCGGTATCAAAGCCTGCCTCGCACAACTCACATCCTCACATCCTCTCAAGCTTCAAAAAACTTCCGAGGCTAATCTGATCAAAAATCGATACTTTTTAGATTTCAAAAGTTTTATAATCTTCACCTTGTCTGCTGGGAGGCTGAGTGCCCGCAATTTGTCCAGAAGCTGGTGGCTGGAACCCATATCGTTCTGCAACACCCACCGTTTCCGCATCGACAGCCATCGCAGTCCCCTCTTCCGGTCCCTCCAAGCTAGCAGATTTAAGGAGATCCTGAACTTCCTTGATTCTCTTCTTGAGTGCCATGCGGTCAAGGAAAAGCTGTTGCCGGCCTTGTTCCAAATCTCTCCGTTCGGCTTCAACAATCTTTTCCAGCTCAGTAAACTGGGCGAGCTTGATGTCGAATTTCTGCAAGGTTATGTTCACGGCCGCGGCGACCAGACGGGTCATTTCTCTTTCTTCATTGGAGGCAAAAGCCGCTGCGCGCGCTGCAGCAGTAGCCAGGCCAATAGTTGCGATAGAAGGGCGCGAAGATTGTTTGTCGCCGCCAGTGCTCCGTACAACTGCTGACGATTCGGGTTCGTTTGCAATGTCAATTTCCATTGAATCTTCAGATTTCACACCTTCTCCTTCTTTACCCTTGTCCTTATCCCCGGTTCCATCCTTGTTCTTGTCCTTGTCCTTATCTTGGTTCTCAGCGGGTGCCGCACCGGCAAAGCCTCTGTCGAGTTGCTTCTGGAGTTCACGACGTATTTCCTCAACTGATCGACCTGCCGCAGCAGCTGTAACCGCTGGTTCAGCCATCTCGGCGAGGTAGGATACAACAGAGAGGACGGGATTGTCAAGTTGGCTGATAGGCTCTCTTCCACTCATCGCACGGATCAGAGAACTATCTTGAGTGTCCTCCAAATATTTATCCTCGATTTCTAACTGGAGGAACTTCATGACACATTCTTCTGGAGTCCGGGTGCCAACGTGGCGAGCAATCTGTCGCCAATTATCGTCGAAATTCTCCAGGCCCTCGAGAAGGAGGAGAAGCTCTGAGTTGCTCCACGGAGCATCTCGATCTGGAATGGTGGTATACGGACTATCCTCCAATTTGACAAAGTCGGAAGCATGGTGAGACGAAGGTAGCCTGCCTTGCAAGAAGCAGTTGGGGCACAAATCATATTTCGTATCCGGGACATTCGGATTACTCGACACGGGAGCAGACTTTGCGTAATGGAACCGTAGCCGTGTGCAATCGATACCACAAGAATAGCAATGGAAGGTCTTTCTTGGTTCTTTCGCTGCAGCCTCCATTGTCTTGATCGAAGAATCAGCGCTAGTTCCATTCGTTGTTGCAGCTTCGCCATTTGTCTGGTTTTCTTTGTCCTCAGCAGGTGTGATGCCTTTCCCTTTCTCGTCATAGATGTTGCGACGAATCTCGAGGTTCAGATCGCCTTTAGGAAGAGGAGTAGCAGATGCGGCCCGTTCAGTAGACGTATGAGGTTTACCGGGTGTGACGATGGAGTTCGGAGCTGGTTGGAATGGTTGTAAGCCTCGAGGCGTGTCCGCAGTGACTCTGAAATGTCCTGTCATGGGGGGACCAATGTTGGATGGCCGTGTCTGGGGATCCACCTGTTTTCCAGGTTAGAACGACAAAAATGATGCTAGCATTCATCGCTTTGCAGATGCATACCTGGTAGTTGATCAATCCCCAGTGCTCTAGGAATGAGTGTACACGCATAATTGCACACACGTCACCTGCTAAGTTTCGTCGACAGGCAGTGACAGTCAGATACTCGACAGGGTTCAGGCGATAAGTGTTGATCATGAAATCGCGATAATCCTTGTAGATGGCAGGAGTTTTGCTACGGTTACGACTATTGAAAAATTCAGGAAGCGCTTTCTTCTCAACGGTATGAATCGTGTTCATGTCAAACCAGCTCGTGTAGCTTGGGAGAATGATAGCGTGTGTTTGAGCTACTAGATGCGAGCGCGCTGAAGCCTCTAGAGAAGCTTTGGTTTGCGTGGGTTGGCCATCAGCGTTTTCGACTGGCTGTTGCTGCGCCGCCGAATTTTCGCCAGCTTCGTCTCCCACACCGTTTTCCTTTTTCGCATCTGAATCTGTCCCGCCCATTTTCTCGTCTTCTCGTTCAAGTTCTTCGTTCTGGGGTTTTGGGGAAGCAGGCGCATCCAAAGGATTATCTGAGATCGGAGCGTCTTGGTCTGCTTTAGCAGGAGAAAGGGGTTGGGATTGCGAGCCTAAGTTACAAAGCGTATTTTAAGCATCCACACAAAACAGTTATATACAAAAATACCCAGGCATTAATGGTCACCAATAATGCCGACTGGCGCAACCTACCTGAGACGTGGCTAGGAGATCGTGTGGCGGCAGGCGCCTCAGTCGCCGATTGCCCATCCTGGGGAGCGGTGTCGGTTTGGCTATCGGTAACCATCTCGCCTGAACTTGCATTGAGATCCTCCATTGTGGATGTAGCACAAAGAAAATAAAGAAAGGTTACGAGCTTGGTTGGTCCAGGCTATCCGCCTGCGCAGGAAAAGGATACTCTGTCAAAATAGGATCGATTTCCAAGGCCGTTTTCAGTAGCCCACGAAACAGAACGTGACAACTTGAGCGCTCGAAATATTGGCAATCCTGCAGGTCTGGGGTCACTGTCGAGCTTGATGGGATGGGATGTAATCAGCATAGCTGCAGCGAACACGGAATCTGAAATCGCCCAAAAACTCGCGCTTTGGAGGCTCAATTCCGCTAACCTGATATGGACTAGCGGTGTTGAAGTGTGCTACGGCAGCTGCCCCAGTCCAAAGGTGCCATTTTAGGATTAATTAACTTTATTAACTAGTTAGCCATCTTAGTCAGCAGCTTAGACAGGGGCTTGAACGCGCCCTGAACGCGTTTTCGAGATTATGGGTCAAGATCGAATCCTATCCACCTGAACATCAATGAGAACAGCCAACACCGTGATGTTATGAGGATAATGGGGTTAAGAACTATATGTCTTTACAATCTTCGAGCGAATACACAGTGTTCAATTTGTGCCCAAATATAATAAAGTTTACTTAAACGAACCCGCGAAGCCCGCGCGAAGCGCTCTATCAATCTTAAACCAGGTAAGCGAATCCGAGCGCGCACTCTATTTTGAATTCCTGAATTGCAGATGCGGAGAAAAATAATTGTTAATGAGGGTAATAACTAGAAGTGCTTTCCGTTTACAATTTTGGGTAGTATGCATGACACGCTGATATCAGCTATGCAGTTGTCTGATACGCTCATCCCAACTTCGTCCCCGTCAGTCAATATGGACATATCGTCCATTTCCGGCAAGGAACCACTATCAGGGCTTGTCGAAGGGTCACCCACACACCAGGGGAAAAGGAAAGCAGATATTATCCTCCCAGATTTTTCTCCAAAACGTCCTAAAAAAATAGGCCCATTTCTTGACGAGGAGGATGATGAGCACGATGTATATCCATTTGCCGCCTTCAACTCCGATAATATGTCACTGAATAAGAGCTACAATGCCCCGCTATCAAATACAACATCGGATGCAAACCCTTCATACCTAAATATGCCGTCCGGTTCTAGTACAAACCACAGGGTTGGAGACACTTCCAAATTCATTTATCCTACACGCGTGGAAACAAATTCGAAAGAATCGGTGATTATCCGAACGTGTTATGGTAAAACCGTGAATCTCCGAAAGAGAACGAGGGCTGCCCCTGTTTCTTATGAGCAAACAATCGCAGAACGTTCAACTACAGCTCCAGGCAGAGCAAAGAAAAGCTACTACGGTATCGACATTCACCAACTACTCGACGATATCGCAATCGAAGACGCGCAGGGGAATAGCAGCCTTTCACAACTTCCTGTTCATCAACCGTCCATTGAAGTGGCAGATGCGACTCAGACAAGTAGAGGATCAAGTCTTCTGTGGACGGAAAAATACCGCGCGCGAAAATTTAAGGATCTCATTGGCGATGAACGAACACATCGCTCTGTTTTACGGTGGCTTAAGGGATGGGACTCTATTGTATTTCCTGGCCTAGCAAAGTTAAAGCCCAAGAACTCCGTGGCCAACGATTTCGAAGAACGCGCTCAACGAAAAGTTTTGCTCTTGACGGGCCCGCCTGGGCTGGGCAAAACTACTCTCGCTCATGTTTGCGCAAAGCAGGCGGGATATGAAGTATTAGAGATCAATGCAAGTGATGAACGAAGTCGAGATGTCGTCAAGGGTCGAATTCAGGACGCGGTTGGTACAGAAAATGTGAAAGGGGTAACTGTAGATGTTAGTGGCAAACGGGTTCGAAAGCCTGGCAAACCTGTTTGCGTCGTCGTCGACGAGGTCGACGGGGTCGTCAGTGGCTCAGGTGGTGGCGGTGAGGGAGGTTTCATGAAAGCTTTGATAGATCTTGTTATGTTAGACCAAAGGAATTCCAGCAAAGCCTCGGAATCTACTTCGACTTACAAAAAGGGGCATAAAAAGGGTAGATTCCGCCTCCTCAGGCCTCTGATCCTTATATGCAACGATGTTTATCATCCTAGTCTCCGCCCATTACGAGCTTCCTCGATCGCTGAAATCATCCATGTTCGACAGGCATCTCTGGACAAAGTGGTATTTCGAATGAAAACTGTGTTCGAAAAAGAGGGCATTCAATGCGACGGAGACGGAGTAAGACGCCTTTGCGAAGCTTCGTGGGGTCTGACTAGCAGCAGGGACCTCCGTACAAACAGCCGTGGGGTTGGGGAGGGTGATATTCGAGGGGTCTTAGTAGCGGGAGAATGGATAGCACATAAACTCCGTGCTACTAGTCCCACGGCAAACATCAGACTCACGAAAAAGTGGGTCGAGCAACACATCCTGAGCGACTCGATAAGGGATGGCTCATCAGCTCGTGGGCTAGGACGGAACGGAACGAAAGATATTGTTGAACGGGTTTTCCTTGATGGGGCCGGATTCCCCAATGCACCCATCTCCTCACAAACTTTCCAAGACCCCTTTCTAGGCGGCGATGCAAGACTCCCCGTTGGAGTCTCCGATCTTCGCAAACGACACGCAGTTAATCGTCTAAGGGAAATGGTAGATGCTGCAGGCGAATATGACCGCTGCGTTATGGAATGCTTCGCCACTTACCCTACCAAAACGTATCAAGATGATACCATTCTCTCCAAACCGAATGCTGCGTACGAGTGGCTACATTTCCATGACATGATATCATCCAAGGTGTACACGAACCAAGACTGGGAACTCAACCCATATCTTAGCCAGTCTGTTGTCGCATTCCACCACCTGTTCTCCTCTTCCAACCGACAAAACTGGGATGGTGACAAAAGCCGCATGGACAATGAAGATGACGAAGATGCACATCCTTTTTCAGGCCCGAAGGCAGATTTCGCAGCCTTTGAGGCCCAAAAGCAGAATCGCGCCATTATTACAGAATTCCAGTCCACCTTCTCACCCCCTATTCTTCGCACGTTCCGCTCCACAGAATCGATTATCATAGACCTCATTCCGAATCTTACCAGAATGCTTGCTCCTGAGATCAAACCAGTGGTAGTTGGAGGCAGTAGTGGTCAAAGGGGAGTCGCTAGTGTACGCAAGGAGGCCGAACGTGCGCTTGTCAGGTCTGCAGTGAGAGTCATGAGTGGCATAGGAGTAAAGTTTGAGAATACAAGGGTAGAAAACGAAACTGGAGTCCATAACGGCTGGATTTACAGGATGGAACCGTAAGTTTTTTATTCCCTCTTGCCTCCTTTACATTCTCATATTACATCCCCATCAACCTCCTGATACTCCCTGCTGACAATATCGCCTCCAGACCTCTGGACACATTAACCATGTTTTCGAAGCTGAAAGGCAGCGGATCGTCAGCTCCCGTTCGATACGCTGTCCGCCAAGTTTTGCAACAGGAATACGAAAAGGAAATCCTCCGCCAACGCTCCCAGACAGGCCAGGCAAGGTTACATGGACCCAAAGGCGATAATCCCTTCCACGATAGCAACAATAACTCCAAAGAAATCAACGGCACAGATATCTTACGCCAACCCAACTTCTCCTCCAGAATAAACGGACCCAAACGTGATTTCTTTGGGCGAGTTATTGTGAACGAAGCACAGCCCAGTTTTCGTGGTGCTGGTAACGGTGCTGCTGCCAGCGCAGCTAAAAGAATGATGAAGCCGATAGAGCGGAAAAAGGCTTGGGTTAGTTTTCATGAAGGGTATTCAAATGCGGTCCGTAAACGGGTGACGTTGAACGAGTTATTATCGGGGCTATGATGGAAATTTGGTTAGGCAGAACTGCCTTGGATTGACTACTGCGTGTAGCAAACTGCACATGACCTCCTTCGGCGCCATTCATATCGATTTATTTGCATACTCAGTACGTAGCGTTGAGTTGATGTTTAGTAGTTTACTTATTTCTTAAGAGCCGGGTTCTGTATTTCCATTGTTTCTACACGATCAATTATTGCCGGGAGTTACATAACTGATTATGTCTCCGCTCACAGACATCCCAAACTAAGCTCACAAACCCGCACAAACACCCATCAATCTAAAGATTTCTTAACAAATATATTTATATATGTGCGTGCGTGTGTGTATGTTTATTTAGATACCATGAAACGCCATGTTAATGTGCATTTCAAGCCGACCCCATTTACGGAGTATGCCGAATATTTCCCATTCGTCTACGCACAGCGTACCTTAGCGGCCTCTCCACGACAAACATAAAAACTGGAGAAAGAGTTCCTTGACACCAAGCGAAGGGCCCTTTGGTGTTCCGAGAGACAGCAGATTACCAAGGCGCGTTGGAAAATCAAGCTCATTCGGGATCCACACTACAGGCCAGTGGAGTTTAATTCTCCGCTAAATCACCGACTTGGCGATGGTTAACTACAAATAGTTAACCTATGTCTGCTTATCTCCTGTCTGGCCGCGAGGACACAATTAGCGCGCTTTTGTACTTCCTGTATTTGAGAGTGTTTATTGGCTGTAGAGAGAAAATTCAGCCTGTCTATTGGCCATATCAGTGCGTTTAGCTGTAACGCTAATTGAGTCCTCGCTGCCAGACGAGGAGATAAAGCTTAGAAAAGCTGCATGTGATGAAAACTTCATACACGCACAACCCTTGGGCGATGCTGATTACAAATTGATTAGAGCAGGGTGGATGGAAAAAGGTTAACAAAGCCAGTTGGAGATACACCTGCTTCCTCTCGACAAGATTCAACTTCTCAGCCGCGAACCAGTTGTGCTGTGCGCTAGTAGCTGTGATGTGTAATCCTACAGCATGAAAATGCTGCTATGACTTACTACCGACGTTCCACGTCCTTCCACATAAGCATGTCAAAAGTCAGTTGGCAGTTAAGTGTGGAGCATCACTTCCACGCTGATGAGCTCTGAAATATAAGGGCACGGCGTGCTGCTCTTGGGCAGAGCCAACACCACGCACCCTCACCCATAGGGGAAAAAAGGGAAGGGGATAGATATACAAACAAATATATCGAAAAATTCTTTCCTTCTGAAATCTCCCCCCACCTCTTCACTACTCAACTCCTTAAATAAATCATATTTCAACCAATGTCTTCCCAGCCTTTAGACATGGGAGTCCCCATCCGCCGGGTGATCGCCTCGAGCGACGCCAAGGGCAACGGCTACTTTACTTCAGACGATCTTCTCACCCCTTACGACCCCACCACCAGCCCTCACTTCTCAGTTCCCGGCCCAGACGCAGGCTTCGGCGTCGTGCAAATCCACCGCTCGCGCAGCCTCCCCGCAAACAACCAACGCCAACTTTCCGACCCGCATAGGACCCTTGTTCCCCTTGCTGACACAAAGGGGGCTTCATGTCGCATTCTTGACCTCCCTCCTGCGGAGTCGGGATGGTTCCACCGCACGCTGAGCCTGGATTATGCCGTTATTCTTAAAGGCACTGTTGGATTCATTACGGATGGTGGAGCCGAGACCGTGCTGAAGGAACATGATGTTATTGTGTGTAGGGGGGTTAATCATGAATGGGTCAATCGAGGAGAAGGTGTCGCGCGGATTTTTGTGGTGTTAGTCCCGAGCTTGGAGATCGTTACCCATGATGGAACGCGACTGGAGAAGTCTCAGGCGGGGGATATCTATGATCCGAAAGAGGAGGAGGATTGAAAATGTTTTTCTTGTGACATTATAGGTGCGGGGTGGTTTGAAAAATCCGCAAAAGAAATAATATGTTGGTTAAAATATATAGAAATTCGATTTTCTATATATTTTTTTGGACTAACCTGAGACTATTTAAGTACTGGACTTGCCTTTCTGTATTAATCGTCTTGTTCTTACTTCAAGTGGATGAGGTTTTCGCCCTTCATTTGGGTTAAATTCTCCGGCTATATACGCGATACGACGAAAACCAGGATTATCTCGACACAAACACTGCTAATAAACGCACCAGCAAAGTAACGTGTCTTGGCAGAACTCTAAAAGCTTAAAGTGACCCGCCGCAACCATGCTGTTAGACTTCGAACTAGGAGAAGCATTCAGAATCTCTCGTATACTCGGAGAAAAATCATCTCCTAAGGCCCGGATAGAGCCAAAGAAAAGATGCACGGCCCACGTAAACTCTTTCCATACGGAGAGTACGGAGTACGGAGTACCATCTTTGAAACGGCAGTGCCAAGGCAAGCACACAGAAGCAAGGCAACGGCCATGGCTGTTGATGTGGCTAGACTGTGCGACACAATCAGCCACCTCCCAAGCGACATTCCCCTCCTTTCTCAACATCTTTCAGAAGAGCTGGCTTCTGAAAGGTTCCTTTTTATTTATTTAAAAAAAAAAAAAAAAAAAAGAAAAAAAGAAAAAAAACCCTCAAAAAATGGCCATTAGCAAGATGACCTGACTAGACATCCATACTATCTCTCCCCGAAAAATGTCAGAACCAACAAGCACCGCTCCGGAGATGAACCCTCAAACCGGCGAAATCCCATTCGCAGAGAAACCATCACCATGGCTGAATATGAAAACCCAGTTTTTCTGCTCTGTCGGTCGCGCGAAGGGGATTCCGGAAGCATCGTACGACGACCTGGAGGGTCAGTCGTCGTTTGCTGACCCAGCTACCAGCGGTCAGTTCAAGGGAAGAGCATGCACGGTTATGATCGTGAGATACTTGGAGTCGCCCGTTGGTAAGACGGTCCATCGTTTTGTTTTTGTAT
Organism: Emergomyces pasteurianus Ep9510; assembly: GCA_001883825.1. Classification (NCBI taxonomy): domain Eukaryota; kingdom Fungi; phylum Ascomycota; class Eurotiomycetes; order Onygenales; family Ajellomycetaceae; genus Emergomyces; species Emergomyces pasteurianus. The sequence continues at coordinate 64,064 of LGRN01000035.1, forward strand.
CTGGTAGAAGTGGTTGAGGAACGCAGCTTATCTTTTCTTCTTCTGACTACTAGGCCCTTATGATGAAATCTTGTGGATTCCGGCGTGGTTTGAAGTCCCGGGTAAAATGACAAGCAACCCACGGATAACCAGGATCTATGTTTCCAGTAAAGAGTGTATCTACAACGGTATATCCTTTCCCTTCCGTATCGCATCCCACCTATGACATCTCACTAACAATTGTGCTGTATATAAACTAGGGCGAAAAAATTGGAATATCCCTAAACATGTATCAATTCCCTTAAAAAAATATTTTTGGTTGATTATGCCCTAATGTTTACTAAATCTGGTTACAACTAACAAAAGAACAATAAAACACAGTTAGCAAATTTTAAATTTATCCCATCAGAAACGCCCTCGACTATGCCCTACTCCGGCGTGGAAATCTCGTTGCCGTCTACTCCGGACCAGCCATTCGTCGTCCTCAAATTCTCTCCTGTCACACTTTTGTCCAAACTCAGCATTCCAGTTAATACTTCCTATGCCCCCATCAACTTGCTCTTAGTGATGCCACCTGTTCCAGGAAGTGAATCATGGAAGGAAGACGCTCTGGTTGGCACTAAGGAATGGTGTACCGCAAAAGTCGACATTTCGGGATGGGCTAGGATGATGCGTGTTGAAGGCAAGCTTGGAGATGGTCAATATTTCCCCGAACTTTCAACTGGGGGCTATTGGGTGTATATTAATAATGCGAACCTGAGCTGCATGGCGGTTTGACGGTAGTGGGGCAGAGTTAATGGTAATTACCTATGTATTCTCAAGTATACAAAATAATTGTATCTGACTAGAGGCTCTCCTGTTGATTTGGTAAGCGGTGAGATCACTCAACAAACAAAGGGACTTTATTTCTTGCCTATGACCCATTTTTCATGGTCTTTGAAGTAGTTTCCACGTGCGGAGAGATCGGAAATTTATCAGGAGCTGATATACTGTCAACCTATGACAATAAATAGTACTTGTCAGGCTTCCCAACAACGACGAGCTCAGCAGAGCCACATTGAAATCTTAGATCTGGAGATCTAAAATAACCCCAGAAACTTTACTAGAGATTCTGAATCAATTTGGATGATGCAACGTTTTCCAGAGCAAATATGGAATCCCTAAAACCCTCCAGCGCGCTCCCCCCCCCGCCCCCCCCCGCTTTCCCGGCACATTTAAGGGCCAGCGATTCAAGAACCTAAATCACTTGGGACATTTCAAGTTATGGACTCAGCCACAGCCAACGTAACCACCCTGCTAGAAGATAGAAGAGTATGTGCTGGCTTACATGAAAACTCCTAGGTAGTACTTCATAGGTCATTGCCTCCTTTGGTCGGAATTCGGTTCCATTTCGCACATACTCCTTAGATAGTGACAAATTATCGATCCCTAGTAGCTGGCAGCTGGTTCGAAAAAGCCAATATTCTCAGCATACAACCCTAGAAAATCGTGCCCCTTTTTGTTGTTTTTTTTGACGGGCATCCAAGAAACATGGGCATGTTGTGGTTAGAGGCAACCCGTCTGTTCCTTAATCTGCTTCAACATGTATGTACTAATGAAGGGCCTGGAACTCCCACACGATTGAGAATGTCTCGGTACCGCTTCCCATCTGGCGTAGTGTATACGGATAATGTGGCTCGAAGTCGAAGGTTGCGGCGTATTGCGAAATAGACACCATGTGTACTAAATCCAGCCTTTGTTATGACCATGCTTGTCTATCGCATTGCGAGCATGTGGCCGGTTTTCGGGCGGAGCCCTTAATCGCCAAAACTACGGAGTAGTAAGCTTCAATTATCTATCCAAATTGTACACTGTGCATCAAAAGAAGGTGGTGGATGTTCAGGGACCGATTCTGCATGGCTACTAACCGGTAATAACCACTCTCCTTAATGAGCCACAGCTGCGGATAGGTGGACGAAGATAAGTAATCGTGTAGAATGCCACATGGCCTTTCACGGGAGTGTTTATTTGTTGGAAAAGACTGGAGTCAACTTGGATTGGGAGGTGGAAACGCCCCTTCAAGCCTTTGTCCCTGGAGAAGTTTCCATTCGGCTTCGTCGGGCACAACCAAGGGTTTTGAAGATGGCTTGTAAATATCTGCAATTTTCGACTACCTAATGGCCCAATTACAATTGATCTCTTTCCCAACACATTTTCGTCATTTACTTCTCTTGTATGGAGCATCCTCAACAGATCCTAGGAGAGAAAGGAATCATTGCAAATGGCTTTGCATTTTTGAAATGTGCTGTGGAAACATTTCCCAGCCAACAGCGGCCAAACGTGCCGTCTTGAAAATTGGCCAAAACATCTAGAACAAGGGCTTGCGCCCTTGACTCGGTGGGCTGGCAGTCTAGACCTTGGCCATTGAACTCGAAATCAATTCCACTAAGGAGTAGTAAGTTAGCCCTTTCCGCAGCACGCCCTAGCTAGCGGCTTGTCGAACAATCCACCAAAAGCGCACGCCCTTGCTTGGAGCCTCAACCAGCTGACTCACTTCTGGGATATGGTTAACCAGGATGTTTAAATCGTAAGGAGTGTGATTCTTCTAGAACACCTTCCATGATATCACAACAAGGTTTGGAAAAGTAGCACATTCCAAAAGCATCCACGGGAGTTAAAAAACATGGGTGCCTGGGACTTGGGTATATCTTCTCAATAAGCCGACATGGCTTGCAGGGGCTTGGATTTGTCAATCTTATCAGATCCCGCCCGGGCCTTCTTCTGGAGAACGACATCAAAGCCTCGTGGTGGTCTATTGGGCAATAACCCCCTACCAGAGAGTATCTCCTATGAACCCCTTAACCACTGGGTAATAACGTACGAGGGTAAGGCCATGCGCCTCCTTTGCAACAGGGACTCACGCAATGATCATCGAACTTCGAAGGGAGGATTGTTTAATGCTGGGGCCTTGTGATGTAATGCGCCCCGTAAATGAACAGTATCCGCCCTACTCCGTATGTACCGCACATAATTCAGGTTCCTATCACACTGCATATGCAATATGTGTGATACATACCTATGGTTTGCTTTGCAGGTGTCTAGGCTGAAGCTTTTCTAGAGGCTTCACGAGTTGAAAAGAGTTTATTCAAAACACCTTGAGAAATGGATTTTCGATTCCAGGATGAGGTAGAGTGATCTTTGATTTCTTAATTCTATTAATGAAAATATCAGGGTGATGACATATGAAAGAACAAATAACTAGAAAAATCCTAGACTGAAAAGATTCCCATGGTATAAAAACATTATGGCAAAGACGCTCGTTAAGACATTATAATTTCCCTCCGGCCAAAACCCCACGAAAGATCCTATCTTGACTGAATAAACCATGTAAACTCTTGTATGCGTAATAGTCAAAAAGAAAGAAAATAAGACAAGGTAATAAAAATGACAAAAGGAAAGGAAAAAGAAAAAACAAAAGACGTGGTTGTGCAATCGTCAAAGTAGCAAAGTCCAAGAACCTTGCATGCGTGGAGCCTTTCCACCGGCTCTTTTCACCTAACCAGTCGAGCCGGGTGTAGAGGGCATTATATCGCGCACTGATAGTTATCTTGTTGAGAAGTAGGAAGCGCGGGCTTCCATTACAGTGCTCAGGTTCGTCGAGCGTGGTCGCACTTTCGTCTGGGATGGAGTCTTTGCTGTATGAAGCATGGCTTTCACTCGCGCGACAGAAGAAGAGCTGCGGGTTGAGGATGCAGAGCTATCGAGAGGAGAGAAAGTGGTGGTGGTGGAAGACTTTGACGAGGATTTGAACGGCATTTTTTTATTGTATTGTGCGATGATTAACGGTCCTTTTAGTGGAAGGTGGAAGAATAACAACTTCAGTTATCAGTTATATTATAGAGTGGCTTGGGTGGAGCAGCTACACTTTCAGGTGTGAAGATGAGTTGTAGAAGCTTGCACAAATATCGAGAGGGTAGTATAAAATAGAGCCGAGGAGTCTTCTTTTGACGTTTCTTTCAATGCTTGAGAAGTATGAATCGATGATGATGAGGGAAAAAAAAAATGAGGGATAAGAGTGGATTTAACTGCCTCTTTATACCCAAGCATCCTGCACCTCATATCCCACAGGGCGTCAAAAATTGATATCCATCGTTATCAGGATAAGAAATTCAACTCTATCACAATTAGTAAGTCAGCTCAAACAACAGGGGTCAAAGTTCTAGGTTGTCCGATGGACGAAAACAAGGAGCAGATGAACCAAAGGGCGCCATCCTGCATCCAGCTCCGGATCTATTGCCCAGTAGTTCTGCTTCAACATCGTCAGATGGCCAGTTTGTGTCGGTTAGTCGGTAGAGGTCAATGAAGGAAAAAGAAACGAGCCACATGCATCCATGCATGCAATGACGTGAGTCCAGATTGTCGGACACTAGGTAACTTTAGCTAACTAATGGCCAAGAGGGCGTCTTCTGGATCTAAAATTGCGTATCCACAATTTCGAAGTGATCAAGATGACTCATCCACAAATTGACAGACTTCTGCTTAGCCTTGTGCCAGGCAACAAAACAACCATGCTGTAAATTCGCAGTCGACAGGGATTGTTGGCCAAACATTTCTTCGATGCTTGCGCAATGGAGAAGAATTTGGAGAGAACCTGTAACCTGGATCGTTCTACTCCAAACATCCTCCGACTTCGGAGTCCGTATTTGGCACGGTGACACGATATGGATCCCGTATTCAGTCTCCTTGATTTCCAATCTTGGACGCCGACGACAATATGAAGCGCGAGATTGGCCAAGACGAGATTTAGCGCCGCGCTTAATATACCAAGCCTTGGATCATCCCTCTGCTGACATATAAAAGAGACTCCTCCATACTCCGTATACTAAACTAACTTACTGGCCGAGATTTCTAATTATGACGTCCAATATCTCGAAAGTTAGATTTCCAACTCTTCGTGGGGAATGAGATATGTCTTTCTCAATTGAATATCGCCGGGTCAGCTCACCCTAAACGAAGCAACAAGAACTTGAAGCTATAGACGAAAGGAACCAGAGAGAGCATTTGAAAAAGCGTGAAAGACATGTTCATTGCCTTATTCACAGCCGCTATTTTCCAGACGCTCTTCTTCTTGTTGAGCAGTACCCCAGATACCTCATACAGGGCTTGGGACAGAGTACAGATCCTAGCATGCTAGTAAATTGCCTTTCCGCCCCGGGTAAAATTTCCTCTTGAAGCCTTAAATAGTCTGCTCATATCATATTCTGAAAGGCTTCCAAAACTCGAAATCGTGCTCGCCCAAACTCGACGAAAAATTCTTCAGTTTGATGCCCGTGTCAACAGCCTTCAGCAAGCGAGGGCACTGTGGTGTAGTTGGATAAGTGACTCTAGCATTCGAGCCTGGTCTGCGTCATCTTCCAGTTTTATTTTTATGTTTTCTTTTGCGTAGGGTCTCGCCAGATTCAAGCACTGGTTGATAGTACTGAGTGTTGCAGTGCTCCCAAAAAAAAAGGTGTGATGCTGAAGCCTGGGCTTCCTATTGCGGACTAGCGCCATGTGGGTGATTTTTAGGAAAATTTGGGAAGATACTGTAGTTAGGTCAGTGCACAAAAAAAAAGGGGGAAAGAAAGTCATTGAATAAGTTTTCAAGCTAGAGAACTACAACTTGCGCGAAAACCATGCAAAAAAGTATGGAGTACTTTCTTACTAAAAAAGTACAAAAAGTGATGATGTCGCCCAGGCTCGAACTGGGGACCTTGAGTGTGTTAGACTCACGTGATAACCAACTACACCACGACACCGTCTTATGGTGGTACCGCTGATCTTTGGAAATTATAGCTCAAAATGCTGCTGACCAGTTTGTTAATCTGGTGCATTTTTACTTCACCACTTCTGCCCTACTTGATTCAGAAACACTCGGATAAAGCTGCTGTCTAGAGAGATATACATTAGGCATTCTATTTCTTTTTTTTCATGCGATGTATATTTTGTTTTGTACAGGCAGTTGTTCAGAAGGAAATCGCCTAAAACGAAACTGCGTAAGAAAGAGAGATAAAAGTGTGTGAATGCTATGAGCGATGACTGCCAAAAAAAAAAAAGAAGTCAAGGGCACAGAAGGGTAGTATGTATATGAAACAAAAATAAATGATGAACAAGGCGGCTATTTTTTCATTATTTCTTCAACTTCTCCGTCAACTCTGGAACCTTCTCAAATAGATCTCCAACCAAGCCAACATCTGCGACCTGGAAAATAGGCGCATCTGGATCCTTGTTGATCGCAGCGATAACCTTGCTATCCTTCATACCAGCAAGATGTTGGATGGCCCCAGAGATACCTGCGCAAAGGTATAGCTCGGGAGCGACGTTCTTGCCGGTCTGGCCGACCTGGAGACTGTTATCTGCGAACCCGCTATCAACGGCAGCACGAGAGGCACCAATAGCAGCACCCAAGGCGTCCGCCAGTGGGGGCATCAGCCTGTCAAATTCCTCTTTCGATTTCAGACCCCGTCCTCCGGAGACAACCCGAGAGGCAGTGCCAAGATCAGGGCGGTCTGACTTGGCCAAGTCCTCCGATACCCATTCTGTGGGGGATGGTACGTTGGGATCAGCGCCATCAACAACTTCTGCAGAACCACCTGTTGTCTCGCCGGCTTGGAATGCGGTTCCGCGGACGGTGATGACTTTCACGGGGTCTGTGGATTGGACGGTCAGGATGGCGTTGCCGGCATATATAGGTCGGACGAAAGCTATAAAACGAACATCAGCAAAACTGAATCATCTATAATTATTCAGCATGGGGCCAACCCACTATCCTCGCTCTCAATGGAAGTGATATCAGATATTTGCTGGACATCCAAAAGAGCAGCAACTCGTGGTAAAACATTCTTGCCAAAAGCACTGTGGCCAGAGATGACGTGGGTGAATCCTTCCTTCTTGATGTTTTCAACGAGAAGGGGAGCGTAATTCTCAGGCAATCCCTATATTCGTGGAGTAGATACATGATTAGCACGGACGGATTTCATCCCAACCTTGAACGAAATAGTCAGGGAGCCCAGTTCGACATAAAACCTCGCAGCCTCCCCAACTGGAAAATCCGTAACATACTTTGTCATAAGCCGCATTGTCTACGACAAGGACCTTATCCAGCCCCTTAATTTTCGAAGCCTCCACCGCGGCACTCGTCTTTACACCACCCCCCGCCACAAACGCAGTCACTGAGCCTCCCAATTTCTGTGCAGCAGTGACCGCCGAGAGGGACGAACCCTGGATCTTGCCATCGCGCTGTTCGAGAACCGCAAGGGTAGAAAGAAGTCGGGAAAGCGCCGAGAGCTGTGATCGATAAATCGGCTGTGATCGTAGCGGAGCGGCTGCTCGAAGGATTGAGTGTCTGGCGAGAACGGAATTCATAGCTGTAAGATATAAGGTGTGTCCTTGAAGTTGAATATCGTTTTGCCCTTTCCTAACCTCCTTATTCGCAAAAAAAGCCTTAGCAGGCGAGATCGATGGGCAATGGGATGGGTTTCGCTTCGGGTTCCTATTTCTCGCAATCTTGGAGGGGAGGTCCAAGAAGGTCGTTTTTGCGGACCGAAAGCCGGGATGGCGGTATGACTAAGCAGGATTTCGGAAATTCACGGCTGGGCCGATTTGGCCGAAAAGTCAACCCAGAATGCTAGAAGGAGATAAGAAGAAAAGAAAAGAAGAAGAATGATTGATATTTAATGTAAACTTTTTTGTTATTATGGGTATCGAAACATCGCCCGATAGATTCTATCATAAACTAAATTTGCAGACACTATTACACAGTAAAAACGCCGAACGCAGCCCAAGAACTACATACTTGAACAAATGTAAGAACAGGAAAACTCATCATCAGGACTTTGAACCAGACTTTCGCTTTTTCTTGCCAGAACCTGCAGCTCCTTCTGGAGCCGTGGTGACAGAGGCCTTGCTCCCATTTACCTTGTCACCGTCCGATAAAGCTCGAGCCTTTTGCGCTTGCAGCTTAGCTTTTCTAGACGCGATCAATAGAGCATCGTCATCATCTTCCCTCTCAGCAGTTTTCGACTTCTTAGGCTTAGTAGCTTCCGTCTCCTCAGTCGACTTGCGCTTTTTGCTGGGTTTCTTTGACGCTTCAATTGCCTTTGGGTCCTCATCTTCCCGAACATCACCTTCATCAACCCACAACTCACTAGCAAGCCAGATAGGCATCGCCATTGTATTCGCACCCTTCAGGTGCAGAGCCTTGATATTCCTCCATCCTTTCGAAACAAATTTCTCCGCCATACCCTGAACAACGGCCTCAACGTTCTCCACCAACTTCTCCGGGGTAAAGTTCGCAGATCCAACGCGCACAGAAGTCGTAGCCGCAGACGCCAAGTGCACAGGGACACTAGCCAGAGTCTTCTCGATCTCCTTCGCAACAACAGCCGGCGACGCAACAGCAGAGTACTTCTCGTCTGTTGCTGGTCTCTTCCTATCCTCCTTCTTCACCCTTTTACCCCCAACCTTCTGTACCTCTGCAATGCGAATGGGAACTGGGCGCTTGCTGGATTTATAAAAGATCTTCCCCAGGGTCTGCACCAGCCTCATGATAATCCGATCGTCAGCCAAAAAGACATCATGTTCCGACAGAAGCCGTCGTCGGCTCTCGAAGCTCTTATATTTAGTCTTTAATTTCGTGTATCCGATGACCTTGGTAATACGCGACGATAGGCTTGTCGGGAATTGCGGGTCGGCAATTACATCCTTCACCGCGCGCTGCGGGTCGGCTGTGATTAAGCAGATGCTGAGAGATGGGGAGGTGTTCAGGGAATGAGGGACAGCGATTTTGCCTGGTTTTAAGCGGTTTTTGTCCACAATGTGTTTTTTTGTTGTGAGGACGAGCCAGACGGGAGTGCCATCTGCAGAGAGCTCCTCCGTGTCGTCCTCATCATCGTTACTGGCCAGGAGATCCTTCTTCGTCGACTGCTCAGCCTTCTTTTCCTCCTCTGATTTTATGTGTCGTAAAAGTGCAGATGAAGCCCGAGAGACCTATAAATATTAAATATGAATTCTCTCGCGATCAGCATTTAGCTCTCCTTTATACGGTGGAGCTCATTTTAAACGGGGAGAATAACAAAAGCGGGAGACAGAAGACCTACCTGCTCATTATTCAATTGGTAAGGCGTCCCAGAGGTAGGTTTAATAGTGAGAACACCTGAAGATAGAGCCATGGCTTCTTTTATGCTATCCCTTCTTTTTCGTTGGCTGAGACCTATAATTGATGGACATCCATCCTATCAATTTGAAACTCTGCAAGTATTAGAAAATTATTTAAAAAAATCATCGGAGTGCGGTCAAGCAGTTATTCCGGACTACGTGCTAGGCGAAAGGTTATTCCGCATCAGCCTTTGAGCCTGAGGCGAGCATCATATAATTATATATATATATATATTCTCCACCGTTACATTCACGTCTGAAAGTTTACGTTCAAAGCTAGTGTACGACAATTAAAATGTTGATTAACTAGGCATGCTAGTCAATGGATCCTTCTTGAGAGAATAAAAATCTATCATCGCCCAATTATCAGAGTAGTAGTAGTATTAACACGAAGTTTAAGGTTGTATTCTGCTGTGGAAGGAGAAACTTGTCAGCAATAGCAACTAAGAAAGTATGTATTTATTCCTCTGTCATGATATCTTTTCGTTGTACTCCGTTGTTCATCCAGCATTACCTTCATTACTGTATATGTGTTCCCCATAGTAGACCAAAGAGGAGGATTTACCGGAGCGGCAGCTTATTGTGAAAAGAATAGCAGATCGAGGTAAATTCCAATAACTTCATAAACACAGCTACGTATTTGATGTTAGAGAGTGTGAGAGAGGTTATCCAGAACTGATGAGGCGGAAATTAAATACTATGAGAAGTAGGGCATTCGCGACACGAGTAAGATCTGACATCCATCCCATGATGGGAGAAAATTTGCAATTAAAACAAAATTGAAGATAATAAAACTAAAAAGCTTATCCCGCTAGTAATCCCGGGGGCGTTCACTCCGCTCCTTATTTTGAATGCTTTTCCCCGCTCATGTTGTTGCAAGGGCTTTTGCATAATTCCCAACTCCCAGCTCAGACAACTCTAGTACCCAAGCATGTCCTTCATAAGAACGGTTTTGTTCTTGGTTGGGCGTGGAAGGCGTAGGTAATCGGGATATATGCAATTGAGTAGTCCATCCTAATTGCTCCCCGCTGTACGTCCTCGGCGGGCACCATTCGCCATGTTTACCAGGAGGAATATATCCCCTTCCCCCACAGGACATTAAATGAATTATGACATCATGACCGATCGGTTTCTACACAGGGCCCTGGTTTCTGTCGGAGTTATATCACTGGAAGGAAGGTATGTGGACCCTCGTTTTACTTATCTTGTGTGGTAGATGGTAAATTATACTCACACCCATGGACCATGAAAAAAATGGGTTGTGGCTTCTTGTTCTCATCGTTTCTTCTTCATCAGGTTTGCCTAAAGATATCCATATTGCTTCGAATTTAGAAATCAGTCTGATGAAAATGATATAAAAATATATCTATGAAACTAGATAGGTAGCTGCATGAATGAACAAGGTGAATAGTATTTATTTCATCTTCGCAGTACTATGGAGTAGATTTGAAAATTTCAAAGTTTTCACTCAGTTTCTTTGACAAAGTATTATTTCATGCAAAGATAATGGATATGTCATTTCTGCAGATGATTCATATGATTGTGGGTCTGTCGTCTGTGCTCAAGTAGAAAGGCTGCTCCGGTTTGTAAAATTTACATTGCATGCAGCGAAAACAAAGAAAATATCCAACACAAGGTTTGTTTCAGGCTTCATGGCAGACAGCTGCATTCCTCAAGCGACAATAGAGTGGAGGTTAGCAGTCGAGAAGAAACTTTTATCATTTATCGGAAAATTACAAAATAATCTCCCCGCAACCTTTTGAAATGTCGACTTCCGTGAGAAGACGCACTCCGTAGTTTATCTTACATCGATCTTAGAAATATACCTAATTATATAAAATATACTCTGTACGCGTACGGAGTGCTGTATGTACCCACTGCAGCTGGTGATTTCCAGAATCTTTTTAAACGTCTGGGTGATTCCCTGAAACATCCACGTTACAAAAGTGACAGCAGGAATAATGGTAACGCTAGAGTGGGGAACAAGTTGTGGCAATGTTTGTTAAGAAAACGCGTACACTCAGGGATGCCGTCCATACAGATTTTATTTTTTATTCCGCACATGCACACGAATCCAAAACAAAAAATATGAAAAATACCAAGCACTTCTGAAGTTCTGCTGGAACTAGACCCGCCGCCCGATGGCTTGGGCCCCAGATGGAATGGGCTCCTTTTGCAGATCCTCATCGGAATCCACTCAGAAAAAAACTCAAGTGCCCGAGCTAACACTATGTATTGATTTACTTTTTTTTTTATGAAAAAGAGTGTGTTGATCCCACCTGGCACCAATCACTGCGATGTATCTGAAAAAAAAATTTGTTCATTCTCACTTTTGATTGAAAATGGGCAAAGGTTTTGGCAAATGAAACAACAAAACCTCTGACCGCGAAAGTACGGGTCCGTATGTTCCTCGGAGTTACGAACCATTCATGTAAAAAATCAAAGGGTTTTTATTGGCTGGACCGTTTTTTTTTTTTTTTGGCAGGTTTGTTTTTGCCCTTTTTTGGGAGAGATGGGATCGTTGGAATCTGCGGGTCAGGCACCGGGATTTTCCAGCCAACCAGTTGGCAGAACCAGGCACTAGTCAGAGAGTCAGAATTTGTGTACACCCAACCTGGGCCGTTTCTATCAAGCCGAGGACAGCTTAGCGCCAGGCACCACAAGGCGAAATTGGGGAAATTGGTTTAGCTTGACTGGCTTACTGGGCTTCTGGGCTTCTGGGCTGAGCAGGGATTGGGCGGGAAGAAATTGTTCACAGTACGGAGTATTCTCAGCACTCCTTACGCCATTAACATTTACCAACCATTACTGAGCACAGGGTATTTTTTTGTTTATTATTTCCAAGTCTAGATAACCATACGGAGGACTGTACGCAGTATGGTACACATCATATTAAGCAAAGCAACCTTCCAAATAAATGTAAATACGGAGTAATACTCCTTATAATTTGAAGTACCCAGGTAAAAAGGCGCGGCAAAGGCTCCTCGATTGTATATGGAACCATTTGAACTACTGATACTTCCAACAGGCTGAATGGATAAGTGGACTCTTTCAATGAGCAAGTCCCAGGAGTACCGAGTACATGGGGCTTAAATTGCAGCATCTCAACAGTCTCCACACATTGGACTCTTGTTTGTATTGCTCTCATTGGTGGCTAGATTGATGGGGCCTTCTTGCTACCCTGTTTTGGGCTTGTATCGGGCGGCATTGAACCTGGTTGAGCAAGTGGTCTAGGTCGAGGTCTGCCCATTTGTGATGGAGCCTGGTAATACGTAATTCGTATCTGTGTACGAGTAAAGTATGGGAGTATCCAATCCAATCTGTGTGTGAAATGACCAGTCAGTGTCCTGGTGTGTGTTGGTACCTGTGCGTTTTTACTGGGATTACCAAACATTACCAGGTACCGTATCAAGTACCGTACCAGGTATCGTACGAGGAGTGGTGGTCCCAAAAAAATCTCTCGCTTATGCCTCTGGTCGCCCTCCTCGTCTTCCTCGTTCGCTGTCAAACAATCTCTTTTTCGTTCTCTCCCTTCGCATTCTCTCCCTTCACTCTCCTTCTCTACCGCCAACGTCTGTCTCTACTTTCCCTCCCACTTGGAAGACCGTGTCGTCTTCCTCTCACGCTCCTTCGGAAGTTTTAAAAATCACAGCACTTGTGTGTCTTGCTTTGCGCTCTCTCTCTCTGGCAGACTTGCAATCCCGGTGTCAATTCGCCCCTCGATCGGCTCATCAGCACAGCACAACCCTACGCGCATCGAATCGAATACCGTCTCTACTACTTGTATAAAGAAGTTCATCTTGACTGTGTCATTAACTGCTGATTTTGATATTTCCAATGTATGTTGTGCCGTCGCCATGATGTTGGGCTAGCTTTTTACATCCCTGTTTCTGTTTGGCAATGCGAGTTCACATCGCCTGGGACAACCTCTTCCCACACTCAAAGTCTTCTCATACCACATGATCTCGGTGATGATTTGCTCGCTCGCTCTCGTTCATTGACTTGAAATGAGGATCGCATTGACCTTCTCTCTCCCTTTCCCTTCCCCGGATATGTTTCCCCATTTCACTCGGTCACTGATTTTTAATATGTTTATATCTCAAGCAGACCCTCTTCACTATTGTCGTCTAGTTGCACAACTTCGACAAACAACCCAAGGGGTCTTCGAGAGACCTCGTGCCAGTCCTTACTCTCCATACGTGCGACTTGACGTCGTTTGAATCGAGAAAACTGTAGCCATGAAGTTTACTACCTCCGTTGTTTTGACAGTCGCTGCAGCCGGTTCTCTAGCCGCTGCCCAGCCCCACAGACATAACCACCTCCATCACCACCATGCGAAGCGCGCACCAGATGCGACGGAAGTGGTTGTTGTTCCCGGACCAACCGTCTACGCCTATGAGTTAGACGGTGAGCTTATCGACAAGACGGAAGCCTGCAAAGGTATCAAGAACGGGTCCTTGCAGTGGGCCGATCCAAATATCTCGGAAGACGCCTGCGCTCCGCAGCCCTCAATCACCAAGCCAAAGGCTGGTGAGTTCTACGAGAAACCTGAGCCAACTGCCGCTGCCTCTGCTGCTGGAGCAGGTCTTGATCTTCCCAAAATTGATATTCCCAAGATTGATATCCCTAAGATCGATATTCCTCCAATTCCCACCGCTGCACCTCCACCACCGCCTTTGAGTGGTGGTGGCGGCATCGACAGTGACTTCCCCGACGGACAACTGTCCTGCTCTGAATTCCCCTCGGATTATGGTGCCCTCTCCCTCAGCTGGCTTGGCCTTGGTGGGTGGAGCGGCATCCAATACGTAACTGTGAAAGACTCGGCTGTCAGCGATATTCGCACAGGTATCAAAGGCGATAAGTGTTCGGATGGGGCTATGTGCTCTTATGCTTGCCCACCCGGTTACCAAAAGACGCAGTGGCCTGCCACTCAAGGCGCGACTGGCCAGTCCGTTGGTGGCTTAGAATGTTCCGGCGGCAAACTCCGCTTAACCAACCCTTCCCTCTCCAAGAAACTCTGTATGAAGGGTGCCGGTGGTGTCGCAGTTAAGAATACCATGGACAAAGTGGTTGCCGTTTGCCGTACCGATTATCCTGGTAAGCGTCATGTTTCCTTTTCTGTTCCTCTCAGGCGGGCCACACAAAGGAAAGGAAACATGGTATTCTAACAATGGCTACTAGGGACCGAATCCGAAACCATCCCGCTCGCCTCTACCCCAGGCTCCACCCACGAGCTAACATGTCCTGATGCTGGCTCCTACTATACCTGGAAAAACATGCCTACCTCCGCTCAATACTACGTCAACCCCAAGGGAGTCTCCATCCAGGAAGGCTGCCAATGGGGTGATGGAAGCCGCCCAATCGGCAACTTCGCCCCCATCAATTTGGGTGTCGGCAAGCGGGACGGTGCGACCTTCATCTCCATCTTCCAGAACAAACCCACCACAAACGCCAAGCTTGACTTCAAAATTGAGATCCAGGGCGACAATCTGAGCGGCAAGTGTAGATATGAAAATGGCATGTTCTACGGCGCAACTGGAGCAAACCCGGACGGATGTACTGTAAGTTTTCCCCTTTGTTTCTTATACGTCCTCACGTGCACCACTCTCCCCATCCCTCCCAATCCATCGCATATCAGGGAAAAAATCTACAATGTGAAATCGCCAATGCTAATGACGTAATACGTTCTATCTCATCAGGTTGGGGTTATATCAGGCACTGCAACTTATGTGTTCAGCGAGTAAATTTCTTGTATTCCTTTCATTCCACCTTTTTTTTTCCTGCTCGAGTCAAAGCCGGGCCAAGAATTCATTTGTGATAAGGGAGGAGGGAGGGGATTGAACAAACAACAATCAATCAATCTATCTATATGAATCAACGAGGCCATTTCTTATCAATTTATTTTCCTTTCTTTCTTTCTATCTTCTTGTCCAAACCTTCTTCTCAAGTGCCTCTTTTTTCTTTCTTTTCCTCTCATTCCCGCGCCCTTTCTCACTCGCGCGAGGGGCGTCACAAATACGTAAAGCCTTCACATTTTCTTGCCTTTTGTCCGGGCCTTTTTCCTCGGGGGAAAAAAATCCTACACATTTTTACCTTTTAAAAACATACTCTTCTTTATTATGTTATGTTACTTATCTCTGTTTAACTCTAGTTTTTTTATTTTTATTTTAGCTTTTGCTCTTTTTCTTTTCTTTCCGGGGTTTCCCCCGATCCTCGCCCTCTTCCTATTATCTTATATTTATTATACCAACACTTTTTTCTCTGACGAATGCAAAATTATTTTATATTTATGTTGATCTGTTTGAGCGCGAGAGCATGAGAGTAGTTCCGCAGTCGTCAGATTACGGTCACGTGGCCGGCGAGGAAGCGGTTGGCCCCAGCAGGCGGCGACGTCCATCTCAAGCTAGAGCCCCTCTTTCGACGACGACGACGACGATGGATGACGAACGCCATAGCAAATTTACCCAACAGGCAGCCCTGTCAACAGATATTTACAAATTGTTTTTACATTCTGTTATATCCGTTACCTTTGTTGCTTGAAGATGAAATACTACTAAACACACAAAAGGTCAGCACATGATTCTACATGTTGGCTGCCGTGGTATTCTATATGCACTCCACTCCGTACTTCGTACTAAGTATTGTTTTTCTCATAAATTTTTTTCAAACCCATACATCAAAGATTAAAAATCTTTAATGACCTCATTTGGTTCTTGTTCCTCCCGTTGCCTTTGGCTGTATGCACGTAAGGCAAATTGCCCAAAAGAAAAGGCCTTAGAAACTTGACACTGTTGAGGTTGAGGGTATTCCAAGAGCTTATACTCGGATGATTCTCATCTACAAGATGTTTGACATAAATTCGTCGTCATACTCAGCAAACTGTCCCATATTTTTCATTGACAATCCTGTGCGATGTGGAGGCGCCTTCATTTATTTATTTATTTTATACTATGTGTTATTTTTTATTAAAGGAAAAGTTATCATTTGCCCTTTTACTATAGGATTTCGGGTTTTGATAACATCGGGCCGTTTTGACCAGGCATCAAATACGAATCTGTCACTTGCATCTGGGAATGTAACTGTGAAGCCCCTTTCTGTGCAAGTTTCATTTTATTGGGGAGATTTGAAGTGAACGGTCAGAGCATTTCAGAAAGATGACAAGGGTACAGTTCACAATTTTGATCATCCTTCGTAGGAGGATATACCGTACTATCTGTCTATGCGTATCCTTAAAAGGTAATGTGTCGTTCGGGTGGAATGGACTCCGAGCCTTTGATTACTTGGTTCCTCCTGGCAAACTTATTCTCGGAATAACTGTCTTTCGACATCTAGCGCCTTAGGGATATTTATAAGATTTGAGCGTGTTTATGGAGAAAAAACTAGCGAGCTGTTTGCCAAGTGCACTCGCACGGGGCAACGTAGGGGTATATCAAGGGTCTCTTGGTGGTTGCAACCCTCTAAGCCGATAATGCTGCACAATCGCGAAGTTTCTCTCTTCAAATATGTGAGGGTGTGAACCCCTCACCATATTGTGGTCCATGACTTATAATTTCCTAGCCTAGTATTTGTCTCTGCGATCCAACTTGTCGAGGCCAAGAAAATATGATCCTTTCGTAGCCCTCGAAAGAGGAGGAACTCCTTATACTTTAACTTCAGGCGCAGAAGGGAGGTTCGCACTTGTATGGTTGTTTACCGCTGCTATGCTAGCTCTTTTTATAGGCTTTCAGGGACGATATGTACCATAATATCGTACCAGTATGGTTTTCTCTCCCCTCTTTGGAAATCAGCAGGGAAAATGGCAGGAGCCAGGAATATTTTAATGGGACACTTTTTCTAAAGTCAAGGCATTCAGTGTGAAATATCAATCAGAATAATCTATCTCTCAATATTTTTCACTTATGTTATCCAAAATCCAAGATAGAAAGAGAATTAAAGGTGTATATCTCCTAAATCCAAGTTGGAAGGGGAAAGTAAAAGGAAAAGGTATATAGTATCCATATGTAAACATATACCAGCCCACCGAAATAAAAAAAGAAAATCGCAGATATGTCCCAAAAAATAAAAAAGATCATGAAAAGAATTGAAAAAGTCCACAATCACCAACTTTCTAAAACCCATCTGCTTTTATCCCCCTCTTCTTCTCCTCCTCCAACCTCTCCCTATTAGCTTTCCACCACCAACGATGGGTCTCATCAATCTTCGCCTTCCCCTCCTCTTCGTCGTGTCCATCCTCCACCTCCTCCTCATCCCACGGCTTCGGACTCAAAATATAATGCACGTTCTTAACCTCCCCATCCCTCCAAATCTCATTATGCACCCCTCCCCACCGTAGTGTCTTCAACGCGTTATAAATATACGGCAGTGCCACCCAACGGCCCGGAAACAGGTCTGAGAGCAGCGATTGGTCGGCGAACTCATAGTTGGATGTTGCTGACGGGTTCTGCAGAGCGGTGAGGATCTTCTCGTAGATGGCGGTGGATGGATTGACGACCTGGAGACCACCGTTGAGCACGGCTAAACCGGCGGTTGAGGGGGGGCCTTGAGTTTGCGCGCGGGCGGGGTCTGAGTGTTGGGTTGTTAGGGCACAGTTTGATGGGATCCTGTCGTGGTTTGTTAGATGCCGTTGCTATATGCGTTGCGTGGCGTGGTATGGCGCGTATGTGTGGTTTTAGGGGAATTGATTTGATGGTCGGGGGAGGTGTGTGTGCGTCTGTGTATGTGTGTGTGTGAAGGGGAAGAAGGAGGGAAAAGTGGGGGTAACGGCGAACCAATCTGGAGGATAATGTGCCTTCTTCAACGGGTTGCACACGCATGCATGGCTTGCAGCGAAAACGCGCGAACCGTTTCCCTTCAATGCTGGATCATCTAATTCCATATCCATCAGTTCGTCCATGTTGCGCAGCACCAGCATGTCGCTGTCCAGTTGGACGACGCGGCCATATTCCACAAGCGAGAATGGGGTAAGTTTGCTCCAACAGTCGTAGAAGCGGGTGTCATTGCTGTAGTCCTTATGCACGGCAGGGAGAAGATATGGGATATGTTTGGAGGGGATTCCTCTGACTTGTAGGGCCAAATGTCCCTCTGGTGGGAAGGAGTCTGTGTAGAGCGCAACTAAAGGGTATTTAGAGCCGACTTTCTTTAGCGAGTAGTCGAGCGTTAAGAGGCCTGGGAGGTAGTTGGAGTTGGTGATTAAGGTGGTCCAGACTGTAAAAAAAAAAAATGTCAATAAAAAAATTTTTATGTAAATTTACGAATATACTATCTTCACCTTTCTTATGAACTGCTCCCGGCGCGGGAATGGTGGGGTTGGGCTCTCCCATCGAATTCAAATATCTTCCGTTTGAGCGGGCAAAGGGGTAAACGGCTGAAAATAAGCGTCGCAATATAAAAAGACCAGAGTCGGAGATATATTTCACAAGATAAAGATCGTTGTTTTATATAAATAAGAGGCTATCAAAGGGGAGCTGTGAGTAAACAGTTGGTCCAAAGGGCGGGGGGATTTAAGATACTACAGCATGGAGTAAGGCCTGGGGAAGATGGAGGATAGAAAAATTGACGCTGGCTGCGAGTATATTCATAGATCAATCCAATTGATAATCTTTTGAATTTTCAATTGGCAATATATCTTCCCAATGGTGGAATGGTTTCCACCGCTTAATCTAGTACATTGGATAAGTTTTTTGGTGGCAGCTTCTTTTCTTTTCTTCTCTTCTCTTTGCTTTTTAATTTAGGCTTATCAGATCAAGATAACTTAAAATCACGTGATAGAGGGTTGTTTTCCAAGAATGTGCCAAGCGCTACTCACTACCAACGAAAAAATGAAAATACGTATCTTTTGTATGTGATTCTCATATAAAAAAAGCCCATTTTCATTTTTACCGAATTAATTAATATCTTCAACATTACTGAGTATAATAGATATGAATTCTATATCATAATAGAAGTATATGTACCATTTTTACGTATAGTACAGTACAATATATATATATATTTAAATAAAAATATGCCATGATTGTAATGCATAGCGCACGAGCGAATCCGGAAGCGAACCGTGGGCACGAGTATACGTTCACCCCATGGGCGTAACCTTAAGCATTGTATCTAGGACTATATACCATAGCCTGTCTATATAAGAGCGGCTGAAAACTAGACGAAAGGGAGGAGTTACGAAGGTATCCACAACTCCCATCAGCGCTAATTATATGACAGCCATCTCAGAAGTGATGGTGCCAAGATTGAATACCATCGTATCACGTTCGGTCCCTTCAATATCACCATACCAGGTCAGGGTGATCATGGACATCAAGGTTTTGATCAAATCTAATGGCATACTGGACCTCTATCGGGAGTCCAGCGGAGTGCTACGGGCACTTATTAATGATGGATGGATCGTGCTGAAGGACGCTACGGATACAGACTCCATTGAGCGGGTTATGAACAATCACGTAAGAAATACCGCCCTCTATCTCTTTTCAATGTGGTTAAAGGAACCTAGTGCGTTGATTACCTCCTTGCCAAAGTGAGCCCACACTTCCGACGTCATCCGCCATTCCTGATACTCGATTCTCGCCTTGAGAATTCCCCATTTCAGCGCTCCCCTCAGTGGGAGGAGCTAGCAGACAAGAAAGAAGAGATCATTGCCGTGACTGCTTACCATCTCTCCGGCAAAAAGGATACGGCGAAGTGGAGATGGAAATATCATACAGAGGACAATGAGGGTGATGAACCAAAACCCATCTCAGTTACCGGTGGAGACGTGTACGCGAAACCCAACTCTCAAACAATAAGTCTGCTACTAACATCTCACAGGATCTTATGCAACGGCTGGTTGGCACGACAGTGCCCTACCCCGGAAGGCAAAACGGATCTAATCGTAGTGAACTATGCTCGGTCAGACCATTCTTGGTGAAAGCTTCAGAGATACATATGAGTTGGTAATATAGGGCACTCACCAGGGATTATGGTGCATCAGAGGTAGACCGGGCTAGCATTATGTGAAAATGGAAGTTTTAATTATCAAAGAGATAAACCTTTAAGTGCCATTTATGCCAGAAAGCCTGCCAGTATAACTGTGTCGGGCGAGTCGAATAGAAGCAAACTAGGTGGTGTCAAGATTGTAACGGGCGTCGTTAAAATTGCACATAGTCCCGGTGGGATCGAGCAGCAATATTTGAGCTGAGTATTCATTAGAACCGGTGGGCGGCAGCGGGGTGGGGTCGGGGCGGGGTTGCTAAAGTCATAGAGAGGCTGAGGATATGCTTGTTGATCTGCCAAATCTGGTACCTGATCGATTCAGGTTCGACACAGACCCAAGCCGCTGGAATAGAGGGTGGCTTCCAGAAATAAGGAAATGATTTGAGCTGACGACGAGTAGATGTAGAGAAGATCAAACATCACATTGAAGCGTGCAAAGCATACGGATATGAAGTAAGAAATTACTCTGTGGCTGAAGTTCATTGGCAGTTAACCCACCGCCGTACCTGTGAACCGGATGTGGACCAAAAGATAGTAGAGGACAATTGCGGCTGCCCTCCAGACCGACCTTGAGCGCTCCTAAGCCAGGGAATTGCATGACTGATGAAGGCGAGGTGTATTCACTTTCTAAGCCGCTGAAGAACCATGTGCAATGGTGTCCTGATAAAGAGAGTGGTGATGTTACTGAGCATTAAACCAACTGAGAGAGAGTGACTTTGCCGTTGCGAGCGGCTAGTTCATAATTGTACCTAGGCCAAACAATGTTAATTCAATAGCTCTTTTTGATCAACTGAGTCGAACAGATGATATTAGCATTACAAATCTACCCTGTAACGAGGCCGACCGTCATAAACGTATTTCCGCGCCATCGCTCCTTGAGCCTGGCCTCGGCGGTGAACGGACCGTTGATCGTAGCTTCTGCGTGCCCCGTCCAACATATCGTTTGCCTATGCTGCCATAGTAAACTGATGCTGGCCACTGGTATAGCTCTCTGTAGTAACCGCGCAGTTTTGCAATAATAGATTTCATTTCTTCACACGTCAAAATTGTCCACAGTTTTGCGAGCGACCAGCAATGTGATCCATGACTATGTAATTTTGCCCTGTTTGTGGGTTTGAGTACTGAGTAGAGAGCATAAACTCGAGGCACAAGGACACGGGCTTGGTCCGCAGATTGAGTTTGATGGTTTATCTAATTGATAGGAGCTTTTTAACAACAGAAAGTTGCTGTAGCACCCGCCTTGCATAGGTGCGGAGTGGCGAGATATGGGCTTGTTCTTCGAGCCAGAAGACTGACTGGTCTCAGGAATAAATAAAGGAGGCAGATCAAGGTGCTTATGTATGTACATGTATAACTAACTACATGAAGGGCAGTTTGTGCAAGGGTCACGTGGGATAGTGTAATTAGGTGCCGAACAGGTACACGCGTTGATGACTCAGCATCTATTTTGGTGTTCTATCAAAAACCTGAACGACACGAACGAACGATGCTAACAGGGTCACTCAGAGGGAGAATGATCATTGCTTTTTGAATTTAGGGGCATTAGAAAAGAAGCTGATTTACGGAGTATATTTTGAGCTGTTCCAGCTCCTGCAGCTTTAGTGGTTTATATAAGGTTGATATTGTTTGCAGGGTACTGAGCCGCGCATCGCGAGCCCTGGCCTGTGGAGCTGTTGAAACGCGTTGAGCCCACCAAGCGTGTGTTTCTTCTTACTCTGGCGTCTGTCTGCTCTCCCATCGACCTCCTTCGTCCTTTTTTCTTCCACACAATCCTCATCTTTTCCTTCCATTCTCCATTTCCTCTCTCTGCTCGAGAGGTTGTTTTTGTTTGTTTTTTTATCTTATTTTATTTCCTCTCCTTGTTTTTATATTAGTTTTTCGCCCTCTTCCTCTTTTGTTCAAGTTTCTTTCGTCTTTCTACATTAAATTGCTCCAAACGTGAGCTTCTCTTATATATATACCCCATTCCACGAGCCATTGGTGGAATTCGACGCGATTTTTTCAGAGGTTAGGATTTTAGAAGAGATAGACTGCTCGACTTATACGGTTTTCCCGCTCCTAATTGCTCAGGATGGAGTCCTCTCCTCCTAGAGATGGCACTCTGCTACCCCCCATCGCGGGTGTGAAAAGGCCCGCCTCTCTTCTCCCCGCCTTCGAGCCTTCGTCTTCCCCATCTCTACCTCGACCATCCAAACGCCTAGCACGCGAATCTGGAGATGATGTTTCGACATATCCAACCCCAGTCCCCACTTCATCTACGGCAATATTGACTTCCTCCCCTCCTCGCGTACATACAGTCCGCCCAGGACTGAAGCGAACACACTCAATGGTTTCTGAAAGAGCTCCGCTATCAACTGTACCTTCGGTAATGTTACCTCTGTCAGGAGAGTCTATTCTGATGGGTAGATCAAGCGCCTCCTGTCATTTCCAACTGTCAGCTAGCCGATTGATTTCGCGAGTCCATGTTCAAGCCACATATAAACCTTCAACAAACCCGTTTGATAGAGATAGGATCGAGATTCTTTGTACCGGGTGGAATGGAATAAAATTGCATTGCCAAGGGAAAAAGTATGAATTGGCCAAGGGCAAAACTTTCACGTCCGATATCAAAGACGCGGATGTCATGATCGACGTTCAAGATGCTCGAGTGCTAGTCCAGTGGCCCAGACACGAGCGGAAGGACTCTGCTTCGACCAGTACCTCCGACCAAACCTGGGATGAGAGCTCCCCCACGAGAAAACCTCGCACTGCTTCGCACCCTCTCCAAACCAGCCCTCTACGAAGCCGTGGACGGCTTGCGTCCCCAATATCTCCATCTCCTGCTGTCCAAGCACTCCAACCTTCTGAGCCTCCTTTGTTGACCCCAAGCAGGTCAGTGCAAAGTGCCGTGGTCGTTTATGAGGATGAGCCGTCTCCCACTCGCCAAAAGGACCTGAGCTCGGTCTCTCAGCTCACGGAGGTAGCTTCTAATCCTTTTAACAATGAGAACCTCCAAAATTCCACTTCTAGCTCTTGTGACGGTAAGGTTGAGGAACTCTCGGAACATGACGAGGAAAACGACCCGATCATCCACTCTTTCGGACCCTTTGGTGATAATATCCTTCCTCGTATGGCTTCATTCAATGCAGGCACCTCTCCAGTTCGAAGTCCTCTTGTCAATGCGCGAAAACCGGCTGTTTCACCGGGTCAACACACCGCCGCAAACAAGCCTGCGAAAATCGAGGATCATGATCAACCCCTCAAGGAGAAAGTCCAGAACCACATCGTGAACCAGCTCGCCTTTTCTCGGTTATCATCGACCCCCCTGTCGACAATCATCAGCAACCTTCCCCCAGAGCTATGGAAGAAGACGCCTTCGGGTAAAGGCGGATTTTCTAACGCAGCGATCAAGTCCATCATCGACGCAATCTCTTGCATTGGCGAAGTGAGTCGGGAAGGTAAAGACGCCGCCGGAAAGCCCTTGGAAAGCGAGTATTACTACATTCCTGATCTGGACGAGGATGAGAAGAGGAAGGAAGCTGTTGTTAACGACTTAATGAAACCTGGTCTGCGGAGTTGCAGAAAGCAACACAAGGTTCGAACCTCTCCTAATCGCCCCATATGTATTACATTTTTCTTTCATAGTTTTGTTAACGCAAAATTTCGGTGTAAACAGCAATATTACTGGCGCAAGCCCAAATAGCAGCCACGCTAAGAAATATCAAACCTCTTACTCGAAGCCTTTTGAAACTTCTTGGTTTTTCATGAATCACTGATTGACAGACTCCACTTTCGAATGCCATTATGTCAGATTGCTTGTTTTCTCTTGCCCCATTGCGTTCTAAACAAATTTCGATTTCATTAATGTCTTTTAATCTTAAAAGGAAAAAGGGGGAAAAAATTAGGAAAAACCGGAGAGAGAGAGAGAGAGGAACAAAATCCAAACCCAGGTCGTTTCAAATTCTACCTTACTCCGTTCAGCTTTTAGCATTAGCATAGCGTTGTTTGAGCATATTTATCTATTTGTTATATTCCCTTCTTGTTTTCATCGAAGTTTTATTTTCATTCTACCCCCACGCACACCCAAACAAGTCCCATCCCCACCCCTGATCCATCAATACCTATATATCAAACTTCTCCCAATCCGTCACCTGACGTAGCAGCTGTATCAAACTTCTCCATTGAGCACTTAAGCGATTTTGTCTTCCCGTTTTCTTCCCCTTCCTCTTCCTCTTGCCATTATTCCCATTTCTTCTTTTTTTAAAAAAAATAATTTTATAGCCGAAAAAGGGAAATGGTGGTAGAAAAGATGATCGAAGCAGCTTGTTCGGGGGGCGTGATTTGCCAGTTGTTAGTATCAGACATGGCCCAAATCATTACCATTTCCCAAAGTCTTGAAAGCCTTAGTGATAAGTTACTATATAGGTACAGATCATTTGAATGCCAAAGGCGGGTGAAAAGCTCTGAAACGCGGACCTTGGATCAAAGCCATTTTTTCATTTCTCACGGCAAGACGTGAAACGTAGTTACGGATAAATGTAATTGCGAGCCGAGAACGGGTGGTAGCTGAGAGGTACATAATCCCTGTTCAAAAGCAGTTCTTCAGAGTTCAATATATTGCTGCTTTTTAGGACATTTATTAATTGATCCATCCTCGTCGGCTACAACTCCTTCACCAAGGTTGAACAAGCGGTTATGTGCCGTTGGATTTTGGCCCATATCGTCCATGCCTCGGCTCGGCTCCCTGGGTACAGGTAAACCGCACCGAGAGGCGGCTCCTATCCAGCACCATCACGCTAGCACCAGACACCAGGTGTCCCAAGAATCTACCAAATGTAGATTGTTGATGTCTGCCCATATACGCAAAGGCAGCCGGGCCATGGCCTTGCGGTCTCCGTTTTTGAAATTATTAATCGTGATGATGGCAAAACTCCAATATACCTTAGCCTCAGAGGCGAACCAATTCATGTTCTTTCGATGAGTACTTCCTTGCCTTCGGAATGAACTCCCCTCGGCCACTCCGACCTTGGCTAGGGCCATAAACGAGAGCGATGAGCTGCAAGTCTCTTGCTTTCATCCTCGGATCATCGGGTTCCCCGCCCCCTTTGGTCCGGGGTGGTCTCATCTCCAAAAAGAAGGTTTCATGCTATGTCCTGCTTAGAGCGGCAGAATATAGAGGCCATGAGCTCGCCTGCCATTTTATCCACCCGGCAGGTACACTACTGAGGAGGCTTCGATTGTTGCGACAACAGTGTAAAGTTGGGCCCTTTATAACTGGGGGTATCACCTTTGATCATTCTCGCATCCCATTCCGACATTGATATCTGTGATCGAAACTTGTTTCAAAGGGTTTTCTTCAAATATCTTCCCCCCCCCCGTTGAACCCAGGGATATTTGCGCTTTTGTTGTTTACTCTTCTTTTTTGTTTCCCTGCTGTGTATATTAGTCCACAGGGTAGTCATGGCATCAAACAAATGCTACCCCCAAGTCGAGGTGGGGAACAAGAACTACACAGAAGCCGCTGTTGTTATCATTGGCGCTGGTATTTCTGGTACGTTCGAGATCTAGAGGTAGCCCCCTTTGCAGATATATTGGATATTAGTTGCTAACATCTTACGTCGTGTAGGAATGTCCACGGCCATCAGTTTGTTGAAAAATAATATCCACAATTTCGTAATCGTTGAAAAGAGTGGTGGACTTGGCGGAACATGGCGCGATAACAAATACCCAGGTTGCTGCTGTGATAGTATGTCCTTTCTTTTTGGGGAGCTGCCTGTTCTTGTTTTTGGAGCCTTCTTGCTGATGCATGCCGGACACAGTCAATTCTCATCTCTACAGCTACTCTTTCGAACAGAACCCGAGTTGGACAAGGCTGTACCCTGGTCAGGAGGAGATTCTGGTATGCAGCTTACGTTCTCTGTGGTTGGTGATTTTAGTGCTATCCGCTCTAACCAGTCATAACAGAGGTACCTACATAACGTAGCCGAAAAATACAGGTTATTTCGCTATATCCGATTCAATTCGGCAGTCGAAGAATCTAGATGGGACGATAAAACCCGCAAATGGCAAACGGCTATCAAAGTAGGAAGCGGTTCGAAAGATGCGGAATTTGCCGACCAATATACCCTCACATCTGATTTCCTTATTTCTGCGGTTGGTCAACTCAACTCACCCGCCTATCCATCAATTCCAGGGATAGAAGATTTCCAGGGAAAGATCATTCATAGTGCTCGCTGGGATTGGACGTATGATCTCAAGGGAAAGCGGGTTGGTGTTATAGGCAATGGTGAGATTTCAATGATTTTTACGGTTCCTACTTTCTTTTTTCCACCCATGTATAGCTAATGCAATGTCTCCAGGAGCCACGGCTGCTCAGATAATTCCTGTGATTGCTCCTGATGTTGCCCAACTAACAGTGTTTCAAAGAACGCCTAACTGGGTTACACCCAGAATGGACACTGCCATCCCTAAGCCTGTTCAGACTCTATTTCAATACTTCCCACCTTCCCTCTGGAAATTACGAGCGTGGATGATGGACCTGCGGGAGGAATTCCACGGCGCCATTGCAGACCGAGAGTCTAAATATGCGCACCATGCTCGCACAGCGAGCCTTCAAATGATGAAGAGACAACTCCCTGACCGGCCGGAGTTATGGGAGAAACTTGTCCCAAATTACCCAGTAGGCTGCAAACGCATTATCATCAGCGACGACTACTACCCAACCTTCCAGCGCGACAACGTCATCCTCGAAACATCTCCTATCACGGAAATCACCAAAAACAGCATAAAAGTAGACAGCGGAGCCGATCACGAATTCGACCTCATCGTGCTGGCCACGGGCTTCCGCACCGTCGAATTCATGCACCCAATCCAAGTCTACGGCGTGAATGGTCGAGCCCTCTCAGATATCTGGTCCGACGGCGCCCGCGCCCTCTACGGCATAACCGTCGAATCCCTCCCCAACTTCGCCATGCTCTACGGCCCCAACACGAACCTGGGCCACAACTCTATAATCCTCATGATCGAGGCACAAACGAAATATATCCAGGCGATGATCAACGCGGTGCTCAAGGCACGCCAACATGGCGAGTCGCTGACCATCTTACCGAATCCTAAGCGTGTCCAAGCGTTTAATGAAGAGCTGCAGAATACGCTTGAGACGACTTCGTTTGCGGACCCGAACTGCAACAGCTGGTATAAGCGTGCGGATGGCAAGGTTACGAATAATTGGTCTGGGACGGTAGTGAAGTATCAGAAGATGTTGTCGAGGCTTAATTGGGCGGATTTTATTTTGGACGGGTATGGAGCGCACCAGCTTGCTGAGAGGAAGAAGACCAATGTAGGGCGAGTGAGGGAGGAATCTCTATTTACGCTCCGGACATGGGTGATGACAATGGTTGGCCTATTGGGGACTTGGGGCCTGTTGGCCGGGAAGGGGTCGAGGGTGTTGGCGAAGCTAAGGGCGTTGGTTGGTTGATCTCCTTTTTGCGAAAGTTTTTTTTCCTCCAACTTTTTTAGTTTGCAATTTTTTATAAATTAATTTTTTAGAAGGCTGTTAGATATACCTCCTACTTGGTCGTCGCCAGCTGATTTTTGCGTACAGCACCTTTCTTTCTTGTAACTACTATATTTGGACACAGAATTATTTCTCAGCTCATATTTACCAGTTTTTTCAAAGTTCAGAAGTCAGAATGATACGGAAGATATCTCCGAATTCCTTACGCCTTACAATTCCGTTCCCAGACATCTTGCGGCTATTTCCAATCGGCACCAATACGTAAATTCGGACTTGGAGCCGCGAGGGCCGCGAGGTCCGCTTCGTAACTGTATTGAGTTTGAGCAATCAGCGCTGGAGCTCAATAATACGTGATCGGCAGCTCACCCCCCTCCGGAAGCAAATCTCCTCTGCAAGACCATTGGAATGAATGAACAATAACTTGCATTTGGATATCCAGCCGGCATCATATCCGGCATTCTCTCTCAGACGCACGAATTCAGCTGGATCAATAAATGACCAAAAGTCCCCGAAGATGACTAATGGTCCGAAGCTGATAAGATATTTAACTAACTCCGGAGTATATAATCGCTGTAGCTGCTCCTCAAATTCGAGTCCAAGATCATGTTTCAATGATATATTAATGAATTCATGATATCCTGGATCTTCCTACCCTTCACTCAGCGGCCAAAGACGGTGACAATCAAATCAGGATGGTTATCGCATCTAGTACGCCCAAGCTTGCTGCTACCACCGGGCTTGCCGTGATAGCAGCTTTGCTAGTGCATATCTTGATGCGAGGAATTTCGATCCGACGGAGATTCTATAAAATGAAAGCCAGCGGGATTGTAAGCTGTGACTTTCCTGCCTCGGGTGTTTTTTTCTCTATAGCCTCAGTACCAAAACTCGATGACAAACGGATTCAAATGTCCGCTTCAAATAACGAGTCTTCAATTAATAATGATAATGATAATAATAATAAAATAACTTGAGGCCGAGGCTGACATCTTCAATAGCCCATCATTGAACCTTACTCACTTTTCTTCGGCCACATTCCATTCTTGAAGAGTTTAAAGGATGGGTTACCACGCGACGCTCACGGCTCGTATACATCGGTTAAGATGATGCAGAACTGGCAAAAATATTTTCCCGGCGCAAAGCAATGCCCGCCATTGATATACCTAGATGTGTGGCCCTTCATGGCCCAGCCAATAATTATGGTTATCGACCCTGAGCTATGCTCTCAACTTACCCAAGAAACACCTCAGCCGAGACATCCTATGTTCGGATGGGCACTGGCCCCTGTGACGGATGGCATCGACTTGATATCGATGAACTTGGCTGATCATAAACTATGGCGGTCCCGGCTGAACCCGGGATTTTCGTCCAAGAACATCTTTCAGAACATGCCTGTCGTCCTGGAAGAGGTTTCCATATTTGCTCAAAAATTGCAAGATGCTGCTGATGAGAACAGCCATGACTGGGGCAGCATGTTTACCTTTTACAGTGGAGCAGTTGATTTGACGATTGATGTTACCTCAAGATTTTCAATGTAGGCCTCTGTCATTTGATATCATTCAGAGAGCGAAGGAATACCTCCCTCTTTTTTTATTTCCTGGCTAATGAAACATGGCATAAATATAGCGACCTTCGCCTCCATGAGCAAACAACCGGACCCGGACCACTGTTTAACGCTCTGAGAAGTTTGATTGCTCGTGTCAAGCTAAAGAACATCTGGAACAGGTTGGAACGGCTTACTCCTGGATTTAAACGTGCTGTATCGCAAGATGCAGCGATTATTCGGGATATTCTACTGCCGCATATTCAGTCACGCTTCAATAACCTAGACTCGAAGAATCAGAAAACCGTTATCGATCTTGCCATCAAAGAACTAAAAGAAAAGGGACAACAGCCAACACCCGAGTTTATCAACATTATCCTCGCAAATATAAAATTGTTCCTGTTTGCTGGCCACGACACTACAGCTCAGACTGCGTTAGTTTTATTTTATTTCTTTTATTTTATTTATCTTTCCAATTATATTCTCCACCCGCTTCTTTTCCTTCCAAACTCCCTAGCCTCACATCAAACAGGCACCTGTTGTAGGTCTAACTACCTCCTTAGTTGCTGGATTTTCTACGAAATCAACAAATATCCAGACGTACTCAAAAAGCTGCGCACCGAACACGATGAAGTGCTAGGCCCTGACCCAAAGCGAGCAAATGAGGTCCTACAACTAAACCCGCATAAGCTGAATGAACTACGCTACACGACGGCAGTCGTCAAGGAAACGCTACGAATCCACGCTCTGACTAGTACATACCGACAAGGCAGCGCCACCTTCAATTTCTCGCTCGACGGCATCCAGTATCCAACTTACGATTGCATGATCCAAACAACCCCTACAATTATTCACATGCGTCCTGACCTGTGGCCTCGCCCGACGGAATTCATACCGGAGCGTTTCTTGGTGCCGGAGGGTCACGAGCTGTATCCTGTGAAGAATGCATGGCGGCCCTTTGAACTGGGAAGCACGAAATGCATTGGCCAGGAGCTAGCGATTGCCGAGCTGAAGCTTGCGTTGGTGTTTACCATGCGTGAGCTAGATTTCGACTTTAATTATGAGCAGTGGGATGTGGTGCAGAAAAGGGATGGATCAAGTGTGGTGGCACCGGAGACTGTCAATGGCGAGCGCGCATACAGATGCGGTGAGGGTGTTGGAGGTGTCAAAAATGATTTGCCGACGAGAGTGAGATTTAGAAGATAGCTGGACTTTGATCGATGCAGCAGGTTCTTTTTTTTTTTTTTTTTTTTTTTTTTTTTTGAAGCGTGAAGGATAAACAAATAGCTTGTATGCGAATGGTGTACTCATCGGATTTGCTGCAGGTTTAATGACGTACTTTTGGTTTTATTTTTATTTTTATTTTTTTTTTAATTATTTTTTTAATTTAATTTAGGAGGAAGGGGGCTTGATATCTCCCTGTTGGTGAGGTGATACCTGACCATAGCTGCTTTGTAGCTGCAGAGCTATGCTATAGTTACTTACTCCGTACTAATCCTGGCATTTACCAGACTTGCATACGGAGTACTTACCTACTACATGCTAACTAAATACCTATACCGCATGTTATACCCTCTTCTTCTCACCGACCCGTTTCTGGCTGAACTTTCGCGAAAGCGTAGACAGGACAGGATATACTCCGCAATAGCAGCCATATTATCAACCCGATTGGATTTCAGTTATTTATTTACTTATGATTCATATGGGGTAGTATGAACGAATTCGAGAACAGAGCAAAAGAAACACCACTTCAGAACAAACAAGAAGATATAAGAAAAAAATGTAGAACAGAGAAAGGCCTTGCCAATGCGGCATGACATTACAGAGAGAAGTTTTATATGCGGAAGAAAACGGCGTGCGGGGGGCGACAATGGGAGAAAAGCCTGGTATGATTCAGCGATTGCGATGGCCCAGATCCAGATTCACGTTCGAGCCTTTTCTTGTGCTGTAGCGGGGTTTATATTAAGGGCTGGATGTGCCCAGGAAAAGAATTACCTTCATATTTATATAAGTATTTCATTTTGACTCCTTGCTTATATAGATATCTATATTTTTTTTCTAGAGCAAGTTCTCGTCGCCTCGTGGAGCAGCAGGGTGAGAAAGCATACTTAAATCCGCCACCACCACCACTACTACCACCAGCAGAAGAAATAAAAAGCAGTTAAGACGGCCCTCCAGTGGCATCAAACCAAACTTCAAATCACCTCAACTAAAACAGAAAAAGAAAGAAAAAGAAAATAAGCAACAAAAAAAATGACATCGCAATTCTCCTCTCACGCCGTTCACTCCCAGAAAGCCACCACCGCCCCGCACTCCGCTCCGCCCTCCCATCATCATCACCATACGGCACATCCTGCAACAGCCACCAACGCCAGCACCGACACTAACATACACACCTTATCCCACCGTTCCAACCCCGAGCAAGAGCCAAAGGAGCGTCCCTCACCAACAGCCACGTCCCCCAGCACCTCTCGATGGCAGCCGAAGCTCAATCGGATGCAGAGCTGGAACGAGCAGGATATGAAGCACCAGTTGCAGCAGCGGCTGACGGGGCTGGAGAAAGGGAGAGAGAGCGGATTTACGGAGATTGAAAGGGAGGCTGAGGAGAAAATGGAGGAGGGGATTAAGGAGGGGGGAAAGGGATTGGGTTGAAGGTATAATAAATACTAGTATATATATTGGGTGGGAAAGGGGGAAATGCGCTTGGGAGGGATTGAATGAATGAGGAAGTGATATATCTAATTGAAGGGCATCTGGGTATGTAAGTGAATGGGTGGTGCTTTCAGTTGACAATCGTTTGACAGTAACTATATATGTGAAGGAAGGGTACGACTTCAACGGGGATTTCTGTGGCGTTGGCGGGTGATACTAAATATGTATGATATTAATATTTTGATTCCATAAATAGTAGTAAAAAAAAGTGAGGATATAGCATTATGTTAAATAAGGCAAGATTTCATTTTTGCAGCTGAATCCGAAACAATTTCATATTAATTATTTCGAGTTTTTGCCAAAGTCCAACTTTGGTGACGCTTATTTATTCTTCCCAGCTCCCGTTAAATACCTAAATATTAATAGTTACTCTCCACTCTCCAAGCCAACCACACAACTCTCTCGCCGCTGCAGCAGTGAGGTCCACACTACAACATATTTTATCGTTGCACTACTGAGTCAACAGAATTCGCTGTACTTCCTTCTCACCTTTATATTAAAACCTGTCCCGCTCCAGACCGCCTGTCTGCCTGCTCTGCACCCAATGAGGTGGTCAAGCCCTTCTCTAATCAGTGCTTCTGGACTTTTGAGGGGGATCTCACCCGGTTTGACCGCAACCCCGGAGCCGCAAACAACCAGCTGAGGACAAGGAAGAGATGGATCGCGCAAGGAAGAGTATGTAATTAGCTATTCTAGGGATCTCCTATATCCTCTTTTCTTTCTTCTTCTTCTTCTTCTGCTGTTGCGTAGCACTAATACTTCATCTGTTGTATAGGAGAACTGCGAACGTTGAATGCACAGGCATGGGCCAAGGAGAGTGGTACGTTCGTTGCCGGCCTCATCACTCCCCCGCTCATTCCTATCCCTATTATCTACCCTCATCTACTGTTTCGCTCGAACCCAAGAAGCAGCTTTTGGCTTAAAAAGAAAATTAATTATTTTGCAATGTGTAGATATCTTCCCGGTCAACAAATCTCTCGACTCCGCTCTAAAGAAAAATACTGCCTTTATCAAACGCCTTCGAACTGGTATTACCGCTGCCGCCCTGCCAACTTTCCTCGCGGATATTCGCACTCTATCACTGCACAAGTACCTATCGGAGATTATATCCGCGGCCTACGAAGGATTTTGCAAACTCAAGTCCCCTGGAGAAATCGCCGCAGGGGT
This sequence comes from Emergomyces pasteurianus Ep9510, assembly GCA_001883825.1. Classification (NCBI taxonomy): domain Eukaryota; kingdom Fungi; phylum Ascomycota; class Eurotiomycetes; order Onygenales; family Ajellomycetaceae; genus Emergomyces; species Emergomyces pasteurianus. Next base: position 97,105 of record LGRN01000035.1, read on the forward strand.
GGAAATCGCCAGCGCCCTACATCAGCGGTTTGGCCCTGACGAATTCACCAAGCAGCTTGGATGGCTGTTGGGTCGGGGTCTGACGACACCGGATAAGGCGCAGTTGAAAGCATGGACCCAGGATGTGCGTGAGCGGGAAGAAAAAGATCGGCTGGGCAGACAGCGGGTTCTGTTGCGTATCGTGACGGAGCTATGGCTGGTTGGGTTCCTACGAAGCTTGGATGATGTGGAAAGGCCGGATGATTTAGGCACAAAGGGGAAGGATGGTGCAGCTACTATTGGTGGCGTTGGTGGTGGCAAGGGCTTTACTTCTGATGGGACTGCGAAATCTAAGCCGGCTCAGGCTGTGACGAAGGGTGATCAGGATAAGGAGGCGGAGCCGTTCCCACTGGAAGTACTGAAGGATCTCTTGGGGCATGACCGCGAGCATGTCAATTTACCACTGGCGGTGTTGTTCGCGAGGACCTACAGCTGGGATATTCTGGGGGCGAAGGGGATGGAGGAAGGCAGGAAGAATGTGGAGGTGGATGGGACGACGGCAGCAGCTACGGGAAAAGATGGGCCGGAGATTGGTTCTGGCGATGAGGAGTCTCATGCCGAATCAACTGGAGATGATCCGCCGCTAACTTCTGAGAAGCTGCAGCTCCGGTTTAGAAATATCCTCAGCCGGTATCTTGAGGATGTCAAAGCACACGTTGTCCGTGATCAGAAAGCCCTGGCAGCACAGAGTCGCAAAAATGCTGAAGCTTATGTGAAGAGTGGTGAAATATTTGAAGATCGGCAAACTAATTTCGAGAAGCAGTCCAAGGCCCATGAAAAGCTCGTCTCAAATACACAGGTCCTTTGTGAGATTCTTGGTTCAGATATGCCAGATCTAATGGAGAAGGAGGCAGGCGATTCTGCACTCGGTGGTAGTATAGGTCTCGTCAAAACTGGAGAATATCTGCGCGGACAAGGTGAAGGCCCTGGCATCTGGGAAGACGAAGGTGAGCGCCGATTTTATGAGAATTTGGTGGATCTTAAGGGTAAAGTGCCAGCTGTTCTTCTTGAAGATGGCAAAAAGAAGAAACCAGATGGGGATGATCCAGTGAAGAAGAAAGCCGACGGCGAAGCTACAAATGGTGTGCCAGCTGACCAGTCTGGCAAAACGGAGGCTGCGAAACAAGGCCTGTCTGCCTCTGAATCTACCAACAATCAGGACGCTGATGACCAGTCCACTGCTATGGTTAATAAAACCGTTGGTGCCCAGGTTGATGCCCTGTTGGCAAAGCTTCCTGAGCTTCAAAACAAAGACACTGTCGATCAGCTGGCACTGGATTTCTGTTTCCTCAACTCCAAAGCCTCTCGGAACAGATTGGTCAAGGCAATCCAAGAGGCGCCCAAAGGCCGCACAGACCTTCTTCCACTTTATGCTCGCCTAGTCGCCACCCTTGGCCAATACCTACCTGATATCCCCCAAGGCCTTATCAGCTATCTCGATGAAGAATTCCGTAGCCTTCAACGCCGTAAACAAAAGGAATTCCTAGGCCAGGTCCGCACGAGCAACATTAGATATCTTGCTGAACTAACCAAGTTTGGCGTCGTCCCAGAACATGTCATTTTCCATTGTTTCAAAGTTAGCCTCGATGACTTCTCCCGGATGAATATTGAGATCATCGGCAATTTGTTGGAGAATTGCGGCCGATATCTCCTCCGAAACCCAGAAACGGCCCCACGGATGGCATCCTTCCTAGAAACACTGAGCCGAAAGAAAACCGCTCAGCACCTTGGCCAACAGGAGCGCATGATTATTGAGAATGCGATGTACTACGTCGATCCCCCTCAGCGACCGGCTATCCAACAAAAAGAGCGGACCCCGATGGAACTGTACATTAGGAAACTACTCTTCCTCGATATGAATAAGCGGAACTACACGAGGATCTTGAAATGTATTCGGAAACTTCACTGGGAGGAGCCAGAGGTGAGTTAACAATTTTCTACACTGCTTGTGGACGAACATGTATTGAGGAAAGTCAGGTGGTCCAAATTCTTGAGCGAATCTTCAGCAAACCCGGTAAGGTCAAATATGGCAACATTCATATCCTGGCAATCCTTGTCAGCGCGCTTTACCGGTACCATCAGGATTTTGTCATTGGGATAGTAGACAATATACTGGAACGCATTACCCTAGGGCTAGAGCAAAATGATTTTAAATTCAACCAGAGGCGGATCGCCGAGATTAAGTACCTGGGAGAGTTATATAATTATAAAATGGTCGACTCACCGGTCATTTTTGATACGCTATACCGGGTCGTTACATTCGGGCATGGTACGTACCTACATGGACTCCACTCGTGAGATAGGTGTTACTGACATGAATATTAGAGGGGGGCATTCCAGCTCCGGGGAAGATTAACTTATTAGATATGCCTGATGATTTCTTCCGAATACGATTGGTGTGCACCCTCCTTGATACTTGCGGGGTGTGCTTTGATCGCGGATCAGCGAAGAAAAAGCTCGATTTCTTCTTGACATTCTTTCAGGTATTGCCGTCTCGAAGAGGCAACTTCGTTTTGGCCGTAGCTAATATATCTATCACAGTACTACCTGTCTACGAAAGACCCACTACCCATGGACGTGGAATTCCTCGTTCAGGATACCTACGCTTTGACTCGCCCCCAGTGGAAGATCGCTACTGATCCTGCCGAAGCTACACGCCTTTTTAGCGAAGCCGTAGCTCAGAACTACAAAGTACAGGAGGCTGCTCAAGAAGTGGACAAGGCTCCTGAACTGGAGGATGAAGGAGAGAGTTCATCCTCTGATGACGGCTTCGAAGACGACGCAATGCCGGACGCGGACGAAGACAAGGATGAAGAGAATTCATCCAGCGACGAAGTTGAGGAGGTATGAATCTTGAACTTTTTAATACCTTAAGTGGAAAAAAAAAAGAAAAATAATCCAAAATATCTAATTTCTATGTCTTAGACTGCTCTTGATCATGACCAGGAGGAGCACGATTCCGAATCCGAGGAGGAAGAGCAGATTTTCGTTACCCGCCAGGAAGAGCAACTTGACCCTGAAGCTGAAGCTGAATTTGATCGAGAGTTTGAGAAAATGATGGCTGAAAGTTTGCAGTCCCGCAAATTCGAGCGCAAGGCAATGTTCGATGTTCCGCTGCCCATGAGGCGCACTCCACGCGATTCGTCGTCGGCTGCGGAAGAGAACAACGAAGCTAGCCCTCAAGCACCGAATACAATGGCATTCTCCCTCATGACAAAGCGAGGAAACAGACAACAGGTCCGTGTTTGCCCCCCCTACCCCGCATATTTTTCATTGCAAAATATATGTTCTGTGCTCTCAAGTAGAATAGAGCGTCCTCTAACCATTCCTTTTTTTATTTTATGTAGACCCGCACAATCGACCTACCCTCCGATTCCAGCTTTGCCGTCGCAATGAAAACCCAACAGCAGGCCGAGCGCGAGGAGCAGCAGCGCATCAAGAACCTAGTGCTTAATTATGACTTAGGAGACGACAATGAACCCAGTGACGGTGAATTCAACACTTCCTCATTTTCCTCCCCAAGATACCCACCACTGGAAGAGAACCCCAATACTAAAGGAATCATACGTAAACAAGGCCCAGATAAGCGTTCACATCGAGACCCGCGAAGCACTGATAAATCGAGCTCGAATCGCAGCGGATTCCGTTCTCGCAAGTTACAACTTAGCGATGTTGATTGGTATGGTGAAAATTAGATCTCATTTTTTCTTAAAATACTCATATTATTTCATTGGCCCCATGTATGCGCAGACAGATTGGGACATTGACGCCCCTGAAGAGAGTACCCATTCTACTCACATTGGCCCAGGAGAAAAGGAGGAAAATCGCACTACCTGGATTTCCCCCACCCCGAAAAGACACATAGAAGAGGAAAACTGCAGAAGGAGAAAAGACATAAAAAGCCCCCCCAAAAAAAGAGATATGCTAATTTTCTGAAACTCTTTTCTTCCCGGATAATTACGGGAAGAAATTTCTTTCCCTACAGGACTTGAGAAAAATCAAATAAACAAAAAGCCTTCGCGAAACTGAAAGCCAAACCAACCACCTGCCGAGGAATATAACATGAGGTATATATGTGTCTACACGTATGCGTCCTCTCCCATGTCTTCTTTCTTCTTCGCTGTCGCCCCATTGCCAAAGAAACGAAGGAAAATCGAGAGAGGCGAGAGCGCGACAAACAGAGACAGAAACAGAGGCAAAAACAGAGATATGAGACACTGAGAGAGACAGGAAGAGAGTTTTCTAGAAATAGAAGATTTTTTAAGGGTACGAATTGGAAATGCTGGAGAAATGATGAATTGAGCGACTGGGGACTGTCCTCCGGATGCCATCCTGTCCTCCCTTCCGGTATTGCTGTTGGTACTATGGGGAGCTTGTTCCAATGAAAGGTAAACGAAAAAAAAAAACAAAAAGAAAGAACAAAAAAGACAAAGAATAAAGAAAGGAAGAAAGGAAGGAAGAAAGAGAAGAGAAGAGGGTGAAAATCACACATGTCACATAACCCTCGGGAAGAAGAGTGAGTTGGAGAAAGGAACAGGGGCGGCATGCTTCTTTCTTTCTGATCTCCTAAAACAATGAAAAACATGGATGAAACTGCCCCCCCTCTCTCTTTTTTTTTTTATCATTTTCTTTTCTTTGTTTTTCTCCTACCCCTGTATATGCGGGGCCCAAGATAGTGTGTCGAAAATCCATATTTTGCGATTTGTTGTTCATATGGTGGTAGTGGCGCTGATGGTGGTCCTTAACATTGTTTATGCCTTGAAGTGGAAGCGGTAGTGGCAAGTGGTGTGTGTTTTTGTAGGTTTTATTTTTAGAAAAAGTTTTTGCCTTTTGCTTGCTTCTGTTTCGTGGTGATGACGCGGATGCGCAGATGTACAGGCAGATACTGGGATGCGGGCTACGAATGTCAGGAAATGAGTTAAAAATAAATAATAAAAATTGTCTTACTTGCGCATATATATATATATATATATATATATGTTGACATTATGACTGGTGAAGGAAATTGATATGCCTTTTTGAAGAGGGTGAAGGTTGTCGCGGGGGAGCCTATAAATGTGGAGGGATAGGTGGATAAAATGCAAATTATCGATAACAGGTACAATAATAAGAAGGGGGGACACTTAGCTATTTATCTTTTATCCTTTAGAGGGGAGGGAGGGCACGTTTTTGGCTCCGCGTGAAAAGGGGATATATAAATTTTTGTTTTGCAAGTACTTCTAAGACTTTTTGTTCCTACTTACAAAATAAACCGCCACCGATAAACCAACATATCCTCGCATCTATGTAGAAAGGGCAGGAGAAAAAAAAAAAGAAAAGAAAAGATCATCATACTTAAATCATAATGTTTGTCAAAAAAAAAAAAAA
>LGRN01000350.1:0-11438 GCA_001883825.1 Emergomyces pasteurianus Ep9510
TGATGTGTACGAATAGGTGATTGATTACGTTATCTGTGCTTTACTTATGTAAGTCATTAAATGCGATTGAAAATGAAAATAGAGGAAGAAAGAATCAGTAACCGAAAAGCACAAGCTGAAATAAATGATTTGGGGGCCCGGGGGGGGGGATGATATATATGTGTATATTCACTTGCATTCGTCAACTGGCCTCCATCTCATCATTGCAAAAATGAAACCAGCCACTCGAAATTACCCCAAAAATGTAGATTTAAAATGCTATATATATATATGTATGTATGTATATCTGCGTGTGTGGAAGTGTTTGTTGTGTTCGGGTGCTGTGTATATATAATTCGAATATATCGTGAAATAATAATCAAAAAATCCAAAAAATCCAATGAAATCATCACCATGATCACCTCCCGCTTTCTCACACCTGCTTGAAAGAAAGTAAAATGAACAAAAGAAAAGGGAGCGGCACAACATCCATTCCCATTCTCCATAGCCCGAAGTCCCACGACTGCCCAACTCCCCAACTCCCCACCTCTCCAACTCCCGAACCCTCAAACAACCCAACAAGCCACCAAACACCTCACCAACCCTACCGCCACCTCCCTCCCAATCTGAATCGCCTCATCATCCGTCCGCCCGGGCACGTGCAGGAATACAACACTCCGATTACTCCGCTCCTTGTACGCATGCGCCAGGCTGGTATAGTAGATAAACTCGCACAGATACCGCCCGGCATCCTCAGAGAGACGCACGTCCGCTTTGCACGGCGCGAAGGATTGCCATGTTTTTAGGAAGTGTGCGTCGGGGGGATAAGGGGCGGTAGGGGTCTGGGATGCGGCGGAGGTTATGGTTGTTACGATTGTGTTGCGGATTGGGTTGTGTTCTTCTTTTTCTTCTTGTTGCTGTTGTTGATGTTCGTGTTGCTCTTGCTGTTGCTGCTGTACTTTTTCTTCGTCTGGCGACGACATCTTTGTCGTCGTTGTGGTTGTGGTTGTTGTGGTGCTGGTGCTGGTTGTGGTGGTGGTGACGGTGTTGGAAGTTGTCGTTGTAGTATCCGTGACGACAGTAGCCGATATCCCCCTGGTAGTGTATACGGCTGTCGACGACTTTCTCGACACAGCATTCGCATCACCCTCGTCACCCTCGTGACCCTCATCGTCATCGGGCATAATGCATGGCCCCGGTCTCAGCACCTCAGGTAAGCCCAAAGCTTTCCAGACAGCCTCACCTTCATCGACACCGACGTCTCCATCTACATCTGTGATGCGGTAGTCATCGCGGTGGGCGACGGTTTCCACAGCGTAGTAGTCCCGTGTGGAAGCCATGCCGATGTGCATGACAAAGTCTGGCGGGCGGCCGTCATGGTCATTCTTGAAGGCATCTATTATGGCGGGGACGGCGGAGCGGACGGCAGAGTAGGCGACGCGGATTGGGGTGGGGTGGGTGTGGATGAGGATGCGGCGGGGGGCAGAGGTGGGGGACGTTTGTGGGAGGGTGATTATTTTTGGAAGAGCGGAGGCGATTAAGAAGGAAGGGTTTAAGGGGTTGGTTTTGAAAGGCTGTTTTAAAAAAAATACGGTTGAGTGTTAGCTGGGTGCTCTTCCCATTGACATCTTGGTTTTTTTTGCTCGGATCGGAGTGTGGTTATGAGATCTCGTTCCTCCACCCCCACACCACCTGCACTGTCATCATCCACACATGTCCAGGGCATTGTGATGGAGAGGTATTCAACAAGGAAAGGAGTTAGGGTTGGGTAGATTTATAAACTTTCACATACGCCAAAGCCAGTGACCAGCACATGGATGTCCTGGACATATTCCTTGATTACAGCAATGCTCTCCTGAAGCTGATCTGGCTCCCCAGACACTGCGGGGCCAACATCACCCATGATGGATAGGTATAGGGTAGATGAATTGAAGTGCGATAAAAGAATGCAGAAGTCGAACTCCTGTGCCTAAGATGATACAAAGTATACTGACAAACAGCAACGAGCAGGTGACTATCTGAGGATGCGGACGTTGAGGTTCTGTCTTGTGTTCAAGATGTCGTTGCTTCCGCAGATCTGTGAGTTTGTAACCTTGTTTTCGGCTGGTGGAGATTTGCCGATCTTAGGCCGGGGTTAAGGTTTCGACAAGCCCAAGAAACCATCCGGATCCCCCCGCATTTTTATGGATGTTCTCATACGGACCTTAGATTTTTCTCGACAATCGCAACTTATTAATTCTTATCATAACACTCCGGCAGGCCAGAGCTTCCAAATTTTCAATGGATTACTGGGGATTGTTAAGATTATAGCCGATTGTTGAAAAATCAAAGGTTATAAACAGGCCCAAGACAGAGTTTTCTGCAATTGGCTCTTTGCGATACCCCCGCTAAATTTGTCCCTAGATACGAGCTAGGGAGCTGGAGAGCGGCAGCACCCTCGTTGCTTATTAAATTCTAGGGAATGGCCGGGGGAAGGATTAGGCCAGCATGTTGAAGCGTAGGGATACCTTTTATCTCTCCATTCTCTTGGCCTCATTCCTGAATGCAATTCCTGAATCCGCTGGCCATTTTTTTTTGCCTTTTAAATTGGTAACGTGAATATAACGAAATTACCATTATAAAAATGTATTGTAGTTACCCTACGAGAGCAGATCCCTTTGGGTGGAAATCCGGCCAAAAAGAAAAGAATGCTTCGTATTCCGTAAAATCAAAACCAATTATCTCGGAGTGGGGGTACAATTCAAATCGCCTTTGGTTGAGTAGGAGGAGCTAGCATTGCTGCTACTGAAGGTATGTATCACAGTACGGAGTACATGCGTTGGTTGGACATGTTGTTGATTAGAACAGTTGATCTGCTCCCCCCAGCTTCCCTGTCATTTTATTTGTATTTGTACGAGCCCGCAATAAATACTAGTTAGTAAGGCAAAAAAAAAAAAAAAAAAAAAAAAAAAAGAAGGTAGGAATGAGCCCGATTGGAAGGGTTGGGGAGGTTGTTGAAGGACTTGAGGATCTCCGTACAGAGGGAGTTTATATGTAACTCTGTACGCAGGCTGGCTACATTTCGAACCGCATTGCTCACTGACGTGTGCGCACCAACAACGACTTGACAACGACGAAACGAACAGGGCGAGGGCAAGTGATGATGACGGTGGACCCTGGCTGGCATGTAACACCCGCAGCTGGGGAAATGATGTCCATTTCTTGCTTCGTTTTGATTGCTTATTTCTCCTAATCACATTAAGTAAAGGAATCGGAGTGAAATTCCCAGCGTGCTACATGATATATACTATGTATACATTATATTTATTTGAAAAATGAGGAGGACAGAGATTTGACCTGGGTCCATCAGTTTCATACCATCAACGGTGCGTGCCGCCGGTTTTGAATCATATGCAAAACGCTCTACTCCCTACATACGAACACATTGTTAGGAACCCTTTCTTAGACAGAGTAGCTCTGGGAATACGGAGTACCCAGGCTCTATTTTGTACGCAAGCAACAAAGGGAAACAGAGAAAAAAAGAAAAAATTCCAAACCGCCCGGGGGTTTCCGCATAGTTGTTGCTATTGTTTGTTCTTAATAAAGAAAAAGAAAGAAACAGATAAAATACGACTCCATCAACCCAAGGGTGACCTCATTCCATCATTCTGAGTCCACATGGGCTGACAAAATAGGAGCCACAGCACAACAAAACACAGGCAGAGCACAGGCACAGCACAGGCACAGCACAGCACATCAAGGGCTAGGTTTACCCTAGGTAATGCATGACGCAGGGGCAAATGGGGCAAATGGTCAATGTTATGATCTTTTGTGCAGCCGTAGAACTTAGAATACTCACTTTGCATAACTCCCACATTTTGTTGGGAGAAAATATATATAGTTATATACGGAGTATATAATTAAAAAAAAAAAAAATAACGTCTAGCAGAAGAAAAACCGAAGAATTTTTTTCACTGTATGAAGATATCTATCTATCTACTCCTTATCTATGTATATATATGTTTGTGCTGCGCAGACGGACCATATGTGGAATATAAATAGAAATAGACATAACAACGTCGTCTGCAGGACTCCAACTCGAAGCTGGAACTGAAGAGCTGGTTAAATCCCGACCGCCCTGCAGCTATGAAATTATAGGTTATATAATTGAGTAAAATAGCTAGATATGAATGTATGTACGGAGTACTGTACAGTACATTACTCTGTAGGCTGCATTCTGTACATGCAGTACGTAGGTAGGGCTGAGCATTGTTTGTTGATTGTTGGAATTGGGCATCAGATTACTCCGTACCCTTGAAATAGAGGCTTACTGTTGAGTGGGATGGTTCGGCCGCCCCTTACGATCATTTAAGGCTGGTGGTGATCAAGCTCTTTTCCCCCAGTAGCCGACACTTACTTTATTTACCCTTACCAGGGATTAGTTAATGAAAAAACGGGATGAAGGAACCTGGTTAGAGCTGAATGCGAAATTTTCTTAACGGGCGCATCAACTTTTTCTGGGGCTTTTCTTCTTCTCCTTCTTCTTCGTCTTCTTCTTCTTCTTCTTCTTTCCTTTTTTGAGCCCCGCCCTGTTTCCATGCGCCCTGTCATAGTAAAGATATCGTACAGTACATGGATGATGGATGTGGTGCAGGCATCTTTAGCCGTTGGAAAAAATAAGGATGGGAGGAAAATAGATAACTAGGCCAATGTATTAGATAGCTTCTGTTGGTAGTGATGGGGGTGGAAGATTGAAGCCGGAGTACTCCGTAGAAGCGGACGGAATTAGCTGCTTTATTTCGAACTTCTATTTTTTCATTTTTTTCATCTCATCAGCATCAGCAATCTGCATCTGAGGCAATTGAATTTTAGGTCCGCGTGAGCTATCTACTACTCATATCTAGTTAGTAGTCCGTGTTACGGAGTAGAAGGGGGGAAATTGCTGCTGGCGATTTCGAATATTTTTTAACATGTGCTCGGTATTATTCATTTCAATGTCAGATATTTATCTCAATTAGAAATGGGAGAAACTGAATCAAGGCTCTGACAACTCGTAGAGAGAAGACAACATCCTCTGAGACGATATCGATCTCCACTCCAAAACTGCCCCAGAAAACTTGTTGGGTATCCGTCTCTCCACCCACCCCATGCAGCAAAGATGGACCTAACTGGAGGGGCATGTCTTGTTGGGTACATAGTTACTCCGTACTGTACGGAGTATGGAGGTACGGAGTACGCATACAGTACGGAGTACGGAGTGAGCACCCCCAAAAATTACCGCAGACACGCGCTGGCCACGCGACCTTTGACGCGTCAACCAGCCAATCCGGCAAGCTGGGTACGCGGTATCTGCGCGTCATCTTCGCGTTGTTGAAATTCGGGGGGCGGGGCGTGAACGCGACGCGGGTGACCAAAAAAACCAGAAAAAAAACCCCAAAAAAAAGCAAAAGAAAAAAGTGGAGATTCGCGCCTGCGCTAAGCTCCCCTTCAAACATGGATAGCGCAGTAGCCCCCAGCCCCCAGCCAAAGCCACCCAATTATTCGAGTTGGGCGGTTTCTGTGTGTTACGTCATGGTCATGGTCGTGGTCGTTTGTGCGTGGTATCACTAGGTATTCATGGTATTCTGCAAACCTACCCTGCTCCGGTTTAACAGTCCCGATTTCCGATCTCAAGGGGGAAGAAGAAACCTTTGGGGAATGGGTGTAAGTTACTATCTATGGAAAGCCGTTGATTTTTAGCAAATTTTTGTGGGTTAACTTGTTGAAGCCGTTGTTGGCAGGAGAAGATGATAACTAACCATAAGAATAGCTCAGGGTATGAGAAAAAGATTATGGGGTGAATTGAGAGGAGCAAAGAAGATAGGGTTTCTGTTCAAAAGTTGTTTTAAGCGATAAGTCATCCATCATGATGTTTAGAACATTTTTTCCATATATCCACTAGATATGAGATGGGATGAGTGATGCAGAGATATATAATTGTTCGTTGTCTCAGAAGTGGGAAACGGTCTCTAACTTTTCCATTTGCACACACTCTCTCTTTTTTTTTTTTTCTTTTTTCTTTTCTTTTTTTTTTTTTGTCTTTCATTCATGCTTTTCTTTTCTTTTCTTTTCTTTTCTTAACTTGCTACGAGAGAGATGGGTTGATGGGTGCTCTAGTTTCTGCAGGAACAAATTCCCGCACATTTATGTCCATAGGTTTCTGTACGGAGTAGAATCCGTAATCTGTATATTTTTTTTCAAAAAGGGCACCAATTGGGAATAATTTGATAATTTGATAACTTGATACTCCGTACGGAGTACTTCGAGCAACTTACGGAGTACTCCATATATTCGTGCCAATTACCCCGTAGAAAAATGGGTATTGTCAAAATCGATCAAGATCTACCTATTACACCAGTTTACCAGCGTGGTTCCGTATGCAAGCTTGTAAAAATGCAGCACCAGGTGGTACCTGTGCCCACAGCCAAACCTTGGTGTCTCCACTAGTCACGCCTGGTTCGAGGCTTGTCGTCGTCCTTCATCGCCATCACCGCCCTATCACTGTCTTATTTTTCTCGCCCCTTGGGCTCTTCCCATTCGCAAACCGATTTCAATTCAAAATGGTCGACTAGTGGGCTGGAACTAGTACTGGAACTGTCCCCCAGCTTCTCCTCTCCTCCTCCTCTGTAATTCTCTCTTCCTCCTCCTCCTCCCCCGCCAACCTCACTCAGAGCAAGGGGACGTGGCGGCCACCTAACCACAATTCCCCTGTTCTTTTTTTATTTTTGCTTTTTCGCTCTTTTTTTTTTCTTTTTCTTTTTTCGGCTTCGTCCTCTGGTCGCGCTTTTTCGAGTCTCTGGCTAGAAATCCCACTGGTTCCCGCTTCACTTTTGCATTGCTTAAACCCAGACCTGGCCTTCCGCCCGCCTGGACTGACTGGCTGATCCCACTGCTCCCGTCACAATCACTATCACCATCACCAAAAGAACCTTTCTCTCTGGGTCTCTTCATCATACTCTGTACGGAGTACTCCGCTTTGGCTCTTCCCGTCAACCCACAAAAACGTTCTCGCTGAAACCCGCTCCAACAACTTACATCGCCGCCCCTTTTCTTGCCCACTTCTCTCTTCCTCTTCCTCTTCCTCTTCTTCTTCTTCGTCTTTTTCTTCTTTGTGTTCCCCATTCACCAAGATCCCTATTTTCGTTTTGCTTTGGCCGTCCGAAGTAGTCTCAACAAGCGATATCCGAATTCATGGTGGATTCCCCCCTCCCCCCCGCTTCCCCCAATCAATTACGCCTCCTAAGTGTTGCGCCAAGTGCTCCTTTAGAACCCTGTTTCGCTTCGGTCCGTTCAAGCGCGAACACTTTCTAGTCTAAACGTTGGGGCCGTCATTCCAGCGGTGTGTCTCTGTGTGTGTCTGTGTCTGTGTGCGAACCAGGGGACCCTGAAGAGTTTCGCGAGAGTTTTCTTCCGCAGCTGCACCCCCCCCAGCCACCCCTGACCTAAGTCTTCTTCCATTTTTCTGGCCTTCTTCTGCTCCTCTCGCAACAACCCCGACGAGCCCGAACTCCCCTGCGAAGGAGGACTCGATACCGGGTCTGCGAAAGTCGAATCCATCTTGCCCTCCTATACCTTTCTCTCTCTCTCTCTCTCTCCTCTCCACCTTATCTCATTCTCTCCACCCAACCGGTGCGCTTCTATCCTTCCTCCATTGCTCATCTCTCCTCTCTCGCTCTCTTTCTCTGGATCGCATATCGACACTTTTGCTAAAGTTGGCATCTACTTATGCTCGTGGGGCCTGGACGAACCATCTTTTGGTGCCCACTTCACCAATAGATCTGATCTGACCACTCTGTGAGCCTGTTCGATCTGTCGCTGAACCCTGGCGACACCGAAGAAGAAGGAAAAGAAGGAAAAAATCACCCCTCGATCCAAACAAAACAACCAACTCGAGTTGGAATTGACCTGGAAAAAAAGAAAATATAAATAAACCTCCAGTGCTTCCATGAACGTCAGCACCTAGATATATCTCTCCGCCGGCAACCTATCTATTTGGTTCCTTCGTCGACCTGATTCATGATGCTAGCCGATTACCGCATCTTTTGATAACGACAACACCTGCGGGTCCGACTTGGCCGTCGCTTTCATCCACAACACCTCGTTCGAATGACTGGACCAGTTGGCTTTATCAAATCCTCTTGATTCTTTATCACTCAAGCCTTGATATTATTTTTACGAGAACCACGACTCCCCAATTGTCGACATTGGCGACTATATCTTTTAATCATCAACACGACTGGAACGTCATTTTTCCTTTTGTTCAACCCAACTCGTTGCCATCTTGGGTCATATTTTGAACCTGGGGATACCTTTTCTTCTTTATTTTTCCCTCTCTATTTAATTATTTTTTTTTGGCGCTCACCCTTGTACAATTGAGGGCTGAGGAACTTTACGCACGCAACAACGGATCCTCACTTCAGCATCCTTATAATAATCTTATCTTTTGCCATTTTGAGATGTCCATGGACTAAAGAACGAGAACCACGAAATAACGCGAAAACGATTTGAACTTCTGGGCGAGTTTTATTCACTACTACTTTCGCTGAATAAGATTTCCTATCTAATTCATCAATCAATTGCCGAGACATTCACCGTTGTTTGGACGTCCACCGTCTCAAAAGGCCAAAAAAGAAAGAAAAAAGAAAGAAAAGAAAAGGAAGAAAAAGGGAAAAACTTTAGAAAAAAAATAGAGGCGGAACCCCAGCAATGGCCTACAGACAGTCAGGGTTGTCCCGAACCCTTCCCAAGGATTTCACCTTTTACACTAGTGAGGAGGATGCACGACCAAGGACTCCAGAACAACCGACGAAGGAGCTCACTGTCCCACCGCCTCCTCAACATTCTTCCTGTCGTTTCCGCAGGCCTCGACTTACTATGGAAAACCAGCGCGAGCTTTTCTGCTCACCAGATATCCCGTTACCGTCAATCGAGTTCTCGCATGATCCCTCATCCTCCGTGGCTAGCATTTTCGACATGGCTGCGACCAAATCGATAACTGATAATGCGCTACAAGTTCCTCCACGAGGTAGGGTTGACCCCAGGACGCCTCCAGCTCAGATCAGGGGTACCCCTGTGGACGAAAGGCCCTGCTGGACTTACGGCGATGCGACAGATTATCCCGATTCGATACAACGACCAGCCTCCGCTTGTTCCAATTTCTCGGATTCTTCCGTTGCGTCTTCTACATCCTACACATCACATCCGTCGATCGGGGGAAGCTGTACCAGTCCAGAGAGTGAAATTCAAGACCCTTTCCTATCGCATCCCCTAACCAGCTGCAAGCGAGAGAAGCCTGAGCTGGAGAAAACTCCTTCCAAGCCGTGTAATGTGCAGGAAGATCCCAGCAATATAAAGGTAATTACTCCTCGATGGACTGCAGATATGGATAGCCATCTGTGGAATACGTATCAGATATATCTGCAAGACCCCAGAATCACCCCGTTCAAAATGGTTCCTGGGAGCCTACCGCCTCTGGGAGTCTCTCACCGCGTTGCTCGTGAAGCTAGGAAGACGTGGCCTCGGGCAAAAAATAAACCCAAACATGGTCCTTCAGCAGGAACGCGAATCCCTGTTCCTGTTACATGTGCAGAAGAACTTGGTGGGAATGGAAAGCAGCCAGCAACCAACGACTCTGTGATCAGAAGTGGAAGTACGACACCGACTGCCAGGCTCGTCACGCCTGCCAAGCCAACATGGCCCAGGTCTGATTCCTCTACCAGAAGACGGTTAAAGGACCTTTGCAAACGGAAGTTCTCAATCGCCCCGCATTATCAACGACTCCTGCAATCTCGTAGCCCGTCTCCTTTCTTGGAAACTTTTCCCGAATCCACTACTAGAACTCCTCTACAGTTGGGAGCTTCTCATAGGAAAGCTGCCTCCTTTGCAACTCGAGATCTGGGAGTCTCATTGGTGTCCAGCTCTTTACCAACTCAAGTCGCAGAACTGGGACCACCAGAGAACAATCTCGATAACAACCCGGAAAGCAATTGGTTCAACAACATCTCGCACGACCATGAACAACAACCTTTGAGCTCGCATCATCACAGTGACCCTTCATCACTCGATAACCACCACGCCCACAGCAACAATCATATCAATGCAACTCGTGCGCTGTCCAACCCCACCCCTCGCCTAGGATCCCCCTTTATGTACCACACCTGGGGTCCTGATAGCTCCCGTCGCCGCTTCCATTCCGTCACACCAGCCAACCAATGCGAGACAATCCATGCAACCAGCTTAAAGACCCGATCTCCGGGAGGCCGCGTCGACCCATTCGGCAATGCCCACAAACGACGAGCCCTGCACCAGTTGGAAGACGAATTGGACTCGAGCGGCAGCAGTCTCCAGCGTCCCTTCCCAGATCTCATCCGTCAAACAAGGTACAGTGATATTATTAATGGCCAGCGGCGCGTTCGCGTGCGGAGCCGCGGTGTCACGACGGGTGCAATCGGGGGTTCAAGAGGACGGTTGGATCAGCTTTTCACGGCCCCGGCACCGTTTCCGGCTTTCTCTGGACTTTCTACTACTTCCAATTCTTCTACAACGGTTACCGCTACGACTGCTACCGCTACGACTGCTACAGCTACCACGCTTACTACGACGACGACGACGACAGAGGTCACTAATAACGGACAAAAAGGACAGGAACAGGGAGATAGTAATACTAATAATACTAGTAATATTAATAACAACCACCATTTGCGATTGGGCGATGATATCAAGCGACTGGGTTCCCCATTCCACTCCGCCCCGTTCAACAAGTATAGCAACCTCACCAGGAGACACCATGCCCCCTTACCCCACTCCCCCCGCCATGCACCCTCGCTCTCTGACCCTTTTATCTCCACAACTTTTGCCAGCATGTTTTCTACCACTACTAGTGAGAGAGATCATCAACACCCCGCGGCGCCCATATCGAATTATCAGGAACGGAGCGAGAGCACCGTGACAACACCACGAGCGCATTTCGGTGAAGAGAGAGAAGGGAAAACTAGATCGGGGGCAAGGGTGGGGATGGGGATGGGGGTGGATGGTGATGTGCTTGAGCTCGATGCGCCAAAGACGCCATTCTCATAACCGGACAACGCTTCCCTCCCTTTCCCTGATTGCACTTCCTTCAAACTCCGCCCTCCCCCCCACCACACACACACACCACATCGACAACAATATTTCGATTCGATGGACATTGTTTTAAAAGAAAAAGAAAATTCTGCGTTTTTGACCACAATTACGACTACGACAACATGACAATGGAAACCAAAAAAAAAAAAAAGAAAAAAAAGGAAGGCGGACCTGACCCATACACGCGCCACACATACATCTTTCTCTTCATAACGGTGCGAAGATTCGATTTTGTTTGTTTTAAAGGAAGAAAAGAGAGATAATAATCGACTAAATAAACCGCAAAAAATTAACAAAAATAACAATAAAAATAAACGGCG